>CM029472.1:47354630-47459446 GCA_017140325.1 Eucalyptus leucophloia subsp. euroa
AAGCCTTGTGTGTGATTTCACTTAACCCTAGACTCTTAGGGCCTATTTGTTTGTCTTTTTTTAGTTCCCCGTAACATAATTTCTTTTCTTTTGTTCCAATAAATAAAAAAAGAACATAAATGTGTTTGTTTACACTTTTGTTCTCTGGAACAAAAAAAATGAACAAAAAATATATTTTTGTTGTTCCCGGGAACAAATTTAATATAGAAACAAAAAACAAGGAAAACTTGTTTCTTTTTCCCGAGAACACTTTCGAGAAACAATTTTTCTCTCTCCTATTTTTCCTTCTCTTTCTTTTCTTCTTCTTTTTTCCTTTGGCCGGCGACTGGCCATTGAAGGCCGACGACCTTGCCGAAGCGTCGCCAACCCCTGATGAGCTTGAGCTCGCCCAAATTCGGCGAGGCCGAGCTCACCCACCCACCGGTGAGGCTCGGCCTCGCCGAGCCACCACCAGGCTCGCAAGTTGCTGCGAGTTGTAGCGATGGTGTCGGCTTGGGCGGTGGAGAGTAGTAGCATCGAGCAACAACGACTTCATGGGGGCAAGGCGGAGCGACAACGTTCGAGCAGAGGCGCCTGGTGATGGGATAAGGGCGGAGTCGCGGTGGTATTTGCAGGGGACAGGTTGCAGCTAGCAGCTCGGCGTTCGGTTGCAAGCAGCGATCTTGCGAGCAAGGCGAACGCAGCAATGCAATCATGGCAATGCAGCATGGAGCTCCGGCGAAGGGTGTTCGCAAAAGAGATGAACAACCATTTTTTTCTTTTTTCCTTTTTTTTCTTTTCCCTACTGCACACATCCTCTCACGCATTCTCTTCTTGCTACACCCTCTGTCGGCCCTCATCGGCCGGTCACCAGCCATGGCCAAGGCCGGTGATATACCAAAAGGAAGAAAATATTAAAAATAATAAAAATAATAAAAAAGAAAAAAATATTTTACCAAAAGAAAAAATTTAAAAAACTTAAAAAATAAAAGAAACAAAAAAATTATACAAGTTTACCAAATATGTTTATGTTCTTTTTTTTAATCTAGGAACAGAAATTTTGTGCTGAAATGTTACCAAACGCAACCTTATTGTTTATTGTTATAGTCTATTGCACACTCACAAGGTGCTTCTAAGTTCGTTCTATTGTGAAACTATTTTTGAACTTTACACTCTAAATTCAGACTTAGATTATGATACTTCCTATTCCGCTTTAAATTATCAAGATTCTATAAAATTACCTATTCTCCCTTTCTCGGTGATACTTACTAACTACATCAATTAGTATCAAAGCAATGTGCTTGTTATTTTGAAATGTTTTTACTTATGAGTTAACGATTTTCTATGACTAGCATTATAGCACCAGGTCTCATTGAAGGACAAAGCCATAGTAGACTTCCGTACTTCAATCAAAAAGAGTACGGTGTCTAGAGGAACAAGATGAAAGCCTTTGTCAAATCCAAAAATCCTCTTGAATAAGATGTTGAAAAAGAAGTCAATCTGAATGCCTCATTAGCATCAAGTAGAGAGCGAGATGGCAAAATGCCAAAAACCACTACCAGTTTATCTCAAATGGAGACCACTAAAAGAAAAGCTTTAGATGCAAAAGATATATATTCTCTTTGTTGGGCTGTATCACCTGTTGAGTATAACAGAATATCTTATTGTGAAACGACAAAAGAAGTATGGGACAAACTTCATGTCACCTATGCAGAACGAACCAAGCGAAAGAAATAAAAATAAACATACTTCTTGGACAATATAAGTCCTTCAAGATAAAGTTAGGAGAATCCATTAGTGAAATGTTTAGTAGATTCACAAATGTTATGAATGGACTAGCATATTAAGAAAATCTAATCTCAGGGCTATTGAGGCTTATCCTTCGAGGGAGAGGACATAGGTCAAGGGGCATTACCTAAAAATGACCTATTGACCCATAATTAGGCTCAAGCTCTTCCAAGCCTATATCCCACGTGACATTGGAACATTCATGACAATTAAGTTACCACTAGCCTAAAAAAAAAAAATGAGACATGTAAATATACCTCATTTCCTAGGCAACTAGAGAATCTAGAGTTGGAGATTTGATTATACTAATGAACCAATTAGTACCATTTTGGTATCTAATCTTGTTCAGTTTAGAAAGATTTTTTTCACGTAGCCTTGATTGATTTTAAATGTATCCACTAACATATGAGATAATCATGTAGATGCGCAATCATTAAAATGGGGAAAATCTCAAATAAAGGCTTGAAGTGGAGCCATTTTCTCAAAAAAGAACCTAAAGTGGACACTGTCTCAAATAAAGACCCGGAGTGGCTAACTTATTCTCAATTAAGGACCTGAACTTCTAATTTTATTCATAGCTAGGGATACTTTTGTCCAAGAACATTGTTGTTTATTTTTTGTCTCTCTCCTTCTTCTTTCTTCATCTTTCTCACTCTCTACATCACCTCCATTATCAGCCCCTCCATCGCTCTCTGTGTCATCTCGTTGTATGACCAAGATTGAGTTTTCTTTAACATGAGCCATTACAACATAATCTAACTCATTGAAAATTTTAAATTTCGCTCCTCAAATTGGTTTGTATACAATTACACAAAGCCGAAATGAGCTTTCAAAAATAAGTTCTTTTTTATTCCAACATTCATTGCAATTTGATCTCAAAGCCATAATATAAATCTGCTTTTGATGAGACTCAACTTCTTGCCCACCCAAGCTATGCAACTAATCCCTTTGGCAATGTATTTCTCTCATCTTGAGAGTAAATCAAACTCCACTTATTCCGAGCCTTCTGCTAACCCAGCAACTGCAATTTTTTGTGTTGTTTTCAGTCTTGCTTGCCAACAATAGAGTAGCAATATCCAAGCATCGCCAGATTGTCTTGTTTGACTAACTTATGCCTCTATTCAATTAACACTTGGTGATCAACAATTTCACGCCAAAGAACAATTTTGTTGCAGCTGGCAACTATTTCAACATCGGCAAGAGTTTGCCTCATCAATTTCATATTTGGGTTTGCCCCTTTGCAATGCCAATGGCTCCTTTCAATAATCCCTAGTGTGGAGACACCCACTCACACTCTTGCCATTCTCATTGACACGGCTCCTTTCCTCAATCGATACCCATCTTGAGATTGATCATTAGTCGTATCTGACATCATTAACTATAGAAAATGTTGTACTTCGTTGCCCCATTGCTGCCATTGACAAGTCCCATTTGAGCTCTCGACCTCATCGACTGTTGCCCTTGATAGAAAATCCAACACCGTCGTCGTTAGATGGAGGTCAATCTGAGCTTTAGGCTGAGCACAAGCGAGCCGAGATTTGATGCATCTTGAGGAACTAAGGATTTTAGCATCCGAGAAGGTGGCTGCAGATAACTCCAATTTGACTTCTTATCACTAGGACCAACTACATGATGACATGAAGCTCACGAGGTCGCTGGTAGGGGCCCCGATTGGTGTTGAAGAAGGAGGCAATGTAGAGCAAAGGAGTAGGTGTGAGGAAGATGAAGAAAGAAAAAATTAAAGAAAAAATGTTCTTCGACAAAACTACCCCAAGCTGTAAATAAGATTGGATGTTTGGGTCATTATTTGAGGCAAAATTAGTCATTGGGTCCTTATTTGATGTAGTGTTCACTTTGGGTCTTTTTTTTTAGAAAATGAAATCACTTTAGGCCCTTATTTGAGATTTTCCCTTAAAATAATAGTCAACAACTAAGGGAGCATTAAATAAATTGTAGGAAAAACAAGCATCTAGTGCTAAGGAATAAGTAAGGTCCTAATTAAGCAAAGGGAAACCATAATCATGTTGAAAGTACGCAATCAAGGGCAAATGTCTCTAAAGACAATCGAAACATTAAAATAGAGTCTTAAAGGCTTGGTCAACTTTGATTGCGATTTCATATCAAAGGCTTCTACTTTTTAAAAGAACATTACCCAAAAACTATTTTGAACCTTTATGAGGAATTAGACTATTTTGGATTTTTTTTGGAATACACTAAAATTTTTTATGAATTTTCAAAATTTTCAGAATTATTTAAATTTTTTAATTTTCTAGCATTTTTATGCATTTTTGAAATTTTACAATACTTAGGAATTCTCTTTGATATCTTATAAAAATTTTCCTTTTTTATTTTTTATGCTTTTTATTAGTTAATTAATTCTTTTAAAAAATTTCATGATTTTCTTGTTTCATTCTTATTATTTTTTTTTATGAGTTTTTTATTGATAAAAAGGAATTCGGACCGGCCGCGAGGCTCGACCGAATAAACCTATTTGGCCAGACCAAATATACTGCCTGGCCTCTTCTTCTAATTGCACTAAGCCCACTGCACAGCAATTTAAGCCCAAGTTTTCTGAAGCCAGACTAAAGCAAATAATGCCCGAAGATCACCGGTCCAAATTAGAAGTTGACCCGAACTTAACCAATTCTAGTGGAGCTCAAAACCAACTTCACCCTCTCGGTTGCTTTCTCTTCGTCCCAACAAAGACGAATGGCAATGAGCCGGCTTGTCTTCGCCCTTCGTTCAATCAAAGGACCGTTCGCCAGGATATACACACACGAGCCGTAAAAGAAACCGCGCACGACTCCACACATGACAACGAAAGTCCCCAAACACATCAAATAACCAACAAATCGCTTAGAACCAGTCCAAAATCATGGAAACTCTACGTAAGCTCGGTTCGGGCATTTTCACCAACAGATGACGGCATCAACCGAAGGGAGACTATTGCATCAACCGGGACTCAACCCGCGGCTAGACGCTTAGCAATCAACATGCAGAGATCCAAATGCAGCGTAGCACAACATAGATGGGGGTTGGGACTCGCATGAACCGGACCACGAAACCCGGTGCAACGAGCCAAAAGAGGGCACAAATCAGGACAAATAGGGCCATTGGTGGTGCTCTCTCTCGGCTTGGCGGTGGAGAATGATGGGCGAGCTAGATGGATCGGGCCACGCTGTTCACCTCGCACGCTCCGAGCCGGATACCCGTGGAATGGACCCAAATTGGGAAAAAAAGGAAAGAAAAGAAGTACACTTAGGTCTCACCACGTGGTCAATGCAAAGGGAGGTAGACGTCGGCCGGGACTCAGCACAGCCACCACTAGAAAACACCCGGGTAGCCTCGCTCTTTGCTATCTAGTTCTCCCTCCCTTTCACTCACGGCTCTCTCTCTCTCTCTCTCTCTCTCTCTCTCTCTCTCGTCCACGCCCCCTGTCCAAAGAACCTCCGCAGCTCCCTAGAAAGCTCGCCCTCACCTACTTCGAACCACCACCATCCCGTCACGCCTCCTATGTCTTCGACTCCGGATCTCTGCCAGTGATCTTGGGCATGAGCGCGTGTCAAGCTTCGATCAGAAAGCGAAGAGCTTTCTGGGTTTGTGCCGTCGTCTTCCTCCTCGAGCTTTGCCCAAAGCAAAAGCTAGATTCCTTCACTGCTCGGTTTGAAGACGTCAACCGGCGTGGGTTGGACAGGGTTCATGCCCAGCGCGGTGGTCACCGCTCGAACTGTTTTCACCGCTCGCTCTCCTCGGTCCGATTTCTTCCATCCGCTTACCCTCTCACTCACCTTCTCCGTCCTCCAAACCTCCCCCAATCGAGAAATCGCCATTCTCTTTGGCAGCCCGTCCCTCCTTTTTCTGTGTCGGTCCTTCTCTCTGTCCTTGCCTCCTTTGTTTGTCATGTTCTAGCCATTCGTTGCGTGGAAACGAAAAGGGTAAGGAGTAGGGGTGGTGGTAGGCGGGAACTTGGAACCTACCATCAGGTACAGTTCTAATTTTTGGAACCTGGAATCTACTTGTCGTGGAACCAAGAACCTGAACTCCACCCCCGTCACAAAGTTCCGTGGTTGGTTCTAGGTTCTAAAAAAGATTCTTTTTTTTTTTTTTTTTTTTCCATTTTAGTTTAAAAAATGGAAAAGAACGCAACAATAACAAATAAGCTTGTCATTCATCAAAGATAATACAAAACGATATATGCTAGTCAACTTGGGAAGAATGTAATAATATAGTTTTTCTCAAACATAAAGAGTTCATGAAGGCTCAACATAGCTAACATTACCAACAATTAAGCAGTATGATCGAGGTCAAAGTTGGATTTAGGAAAAACCTGCATACTCAAAGGAAAATGAAAATGCTTGTGAACTTGGAGGAAAAGAGAGATATATGTCAAAAATTTCAAATTCCAATACAACACGATCTCTTCAATATTTCGAGACATGAATTTTAAATTGGCACACCACGAACAAATAAGTAAAACTTTCACACACTTACATTAAAAAAAAAATCGAGAATTTTGCTTTAGCACTTGTGACAAATCTATATCTATACCTTCAAAACTTTGCAAGCATCGATTGCCTAATGCTATCAGGCAAGTCTCACTAGTAAATTTTACTAATTATTTGAATCATCATCTTGGGCAACCTTCACTTCGTCACCAAATTGATGAGCTTTCCAACTGCTGCACCTGTACAAGTGAGACTTGGGACTGTCAAGAACTTCCAAGCATCAATTGGATGATAACATTGACTAATAGGAATTTCTACTGCCTGTATAGTAGTAACTTCTAACATCAATTGGATGATACAACAAGTGAAATCTCACTTGCACAGGCACAGCTTTGTAAAATTATGCACCTATACAGTCTCACTTTGCCCCTGCCCTAGCCCTTCCAATTGAGTCAAAGAACACAGTAAAAATTTAAAAAGCGATCCTCTTGAAAAAAAAAAACAGGTTTTTCAGCAAGCACATGAAAATTACCTACACACAGCAGTGCTACTCCAAGTCTAGTGTTTATGTCCAATATAATGCTTGGATTTCCATCCCCTCTCTCTCTCTCCCACCCACCTCGTCTTCTACATCTCCATCGCACCGGAAGCTCACCCTTGGCCTCGCCCCGCTACAAGCATAGGATACTAATTATGCTTGTATACGTGGTTATTGCACAAAATTGACTGATACAACGTTCCAACTAAAGATTTGTTCTGCTTGTCAGCACAAAGCTTGCCATTAGTGGGAACTCGATCCACACTAGATAAGATTATTATTCAGCAACAAATGAGTCAAAGTGCATTAGCCTGCTTAGAACTAGAGAATCAACTTTAAGATAGATTTACCGATCAACACCAATTATTTCAGCCACCAGCATTAGAGAGATAAAGCAAGAAAAATTAGAACGCTCCAATCACCTCTTACAAGCAATTCAAGAAAACCAGGAGGTTCAATCGCGAACAAATGATGGAGAGAGAGGGGTAGTAGAGATTACCAGCATGAAAGGCGCTGAGAGAAGCTCCTCCGAGTCCTGAAAGAGAAAGAGAAATAAAAAATTTCACATATTAAGACACAAAACCCACGCCGTAGAGACGGAGAGAGAGAGAGAGAGAGAGAGAGAGAGAGTCCTCAAAGAGAAAGAGAAATCAAAAATTTCACACAAGACACAAAACCCACGCCACGAGAGAGAGACAGTAGAGAGAGAGAGAGAGAGAGAGAGAGAGAGAGCGTGCATTGGCGACATAGCCGAATCGAATGCTACGGGAGACGCCACGAGGGCGGCAAACGGTGAGTGGCAGCTGCGGGGCGTTGTCATCAAGGGCGTCATCGAGGGGGTGAGCGGTGTACAACGAGGGGGAGGGGGCGAGTGGTGTCCGTGAGTAGGTGAGTAGGGGCGGCGGCATTGACTTCAAGGCGGCAAGCGATAGGGCGTAAATCGTCCAACGTCGTCCCGGGGGCGAGTGGCGATCAACGATGGGAGCAAGTGGCGTCGTTGAGGGATTCAAGGTAAGGCTTCCTGGAGGAGTCGCGGGGACGGGGTTTGGGCAGAGGTTTCACTAGCGACGGGTTTGGGTGGAAGTTCAAAAATTGGGACGCAGCCAAATCAAAATATTTAGGGTTTTTAGGTTTGGGAACAGGTAATCCGAGAACCCCGGTTCCCAAAAAGGGAGCTGGGAACTCGGAATCAGCCTCTCCGGAATCTGGGAACCGGACCGGAAACTCCACGGTTCAGTTCTCCAGTTCTAAGTTCATCAGGGAACCGCGTCACCCCTCAGGAAGGAGTGAATGGGCCACAATTTGGGGAATAAAGGAGAGGGACCGGGCTTTTTCTTTTTTTCCTCCAATTTTTTATATAATTTTTTATAATAATTTTCTTTATATTTTAAAATTTTTAAAAATTAATAATTAATACTTGTAATGTAAATGTTCCTAATGTCTATATACGATGTAATTTAATGAAAGTTAATTTTAGGATTAAAATTAATCCCTACTTAATTCAAAACCTAAATAAATAGTCAAAATTTATGTATCAACAAGGGTCAATGAAAGTGAACAAGTTGCTGCAATGACTCCCAAAGGATAAAAGCAACGTCAACATTTCAATCCCGAGAAGCTCAAAAAATCGTGCCCTTTGGGACTCTTCAATCATATGAAGTAAAAACTCAATGAGAAGGATGAGTTCTAGCATAGATTTGGGATAATTACCAAAAAAGTCCTACACCTATTGTAATTGTGACAATTCATTCATCAACTTTTTTTTCCATTTTAATCCTAAACATTTTATAATTGTATCAATTTAATCCATCCGACTAAAATTGACAGTTGATGCTAAAGTAAACACTATTTGTCCTGGCGAAAGCTAACATGGCAATTTTAATTTTTATTTTATTTTATTTTTCAAATTTTTAAATGTTTTTGTATTTTTGAATTTTTTTTCTTTTTCACCTTCTCCTTCTCGGCGCGAAGCTAGAGTTGAGGGCCGAGCCATGGTGAGGTGGTCCACCATCGCTAGGTGAGGCCTTGCCACATCTCGGGCAAGGCGCCGGCCTAGCCATCGCTCGACCAGGCCCCACCCGGATCTAGCAAGGCTTGGCCTCGCCTAGCCATGGTTAAAGCCGAGCCCACCAGCACCGGCGAGGTCAAGCCTCACCATGGCTGGGAGGAGCCAAGCCCAGCGGATCAAGCAGGGTTGACCTCACCCGGGGACAGTGAGGCTTGCCTCACTATGGGTCGAGCGAGACAAAGCCTCGCCGGATCTAGCGACAATTGCCTCACCGGCCATCGGCGCAGGTTGATCCATCGCCCCGCCATGCTGAGCTGAGCCAAGCCTCGGGTCTAGTGGGGTCTCACCCAACCAAGGCGAGGGTCGACCCTCGCCGGTGGCTAGCGAGGCTCCATGCCAAATTCTTGGCGACAACCTCGCTAGATTTGGCTGGTTAAGGGCATTTTTATTCTTTACATTTTCTTATTTTCTTATCTTTTTTTCATTATCTTTTTTTTCCATAAAATACAATTTAAAAAAAGAAAAAAAATACTAAAAATTATAACAAAACAAAAAATAAAATAAAGCAAAAACCCAAGCAAGAGCTCCTCCATGGCTGCTGCCTATGAAGCACGGACACTCTCTGAGACCCTTCGTGTCGTGTCCGACACTCCGACACGTGTCCGACACGCGGTCAACGCGTGTCGGGAAAACCGACATGCAGTCAACTTTCTTCGACAAGCTCCGACACGCGAGTCGAAAATTCCGACACATGACTCCGACACATATGGGGTTATTTTTATAAATTTTCAAAAGTTTTGGGCTATAAATATAAATATATTAAAAAATTAAAAAAATAAAAGTTAAAAGGTCATTTCACATTTGCATGCACACGGGTTCTTCACTTTAGTTTTCTCTTCGGTCTTCTCTGTCTTCTTCAGTCGCAGCGAACGAGTCTGAGCAGTGAGCAAACCACTTTGGTTCTCTTCTTCACCGTGAGTGTCGCCGGTGTTGCTTTGCCGGCCGTGCGGCCCACCCCACCAGTCGCCGACTCGCCGTAGCCCCCGCGCCTCAGGTTAACATCTTGCGATTTGGGATTTTTTTGGCAAACCCTAGTTCGGGAAAGGGGATTTTCGGACCCTCTTTCCGTCTCTATCTCTGGCGCTCTTGTGCCGTTCTTTTGCCGATTTCGCTCCACGGGTTGTTGTTGTTTTTGTTTGGTGGACTGCTCGCTAACTGATGCTTCGCGTTCTCTTTCTTTTTTCAGATTTTGGTGCTCCGTCCGTTCCGTTTTTTCACTTGATTGTGAGATTTTCCGTGAATTGTGTTTTCTGTCGATTGCTACTTGGAAACTCTCTCTCTCTACCATCGCGACCATCGCTGTGAATCTGAGCTGCCTTTCGGATTCGAAGTATTGATTCCGAGGTGGGTACTCGTTTTTTGCGCTTGTGTTTCAATTTCAGAGTTGCATTTGGAGTCAGAATCTCTCTCTTTCTCTCTCTCTCTCTCTCTCTCTCGATGCAAAGCAAAGAATACTTCGCGGACTCAAAACTTCTGTGGTTGATTGGCTTTTTTGCTCTAACATGAGGGGATAGTTTGAATTTCATTCTTTTCTTTCTCTAGCGTGCGAATGTGTTTCTCCTTTGGGAGTTCTTTTATTTTTTGGGCGATTTACTGATTTGTAATTGATATTAAAGTATTATCATTCATACAATTAGTGTAATCTATGATCTAGGTTCTGAATGTTGGTTTAGGAAAGGGGCTACACGAGGTTTAGTGAGAAACTCACTTAGTGGTTTTTATCCTTGTCTGATTTGTATGATTGGTTTTTATTCTTGTCTGATTTGTATGATTGGTCGAGCTTCAAAGTGCTTTGAACTCGTCTTGTTAAGAAACTATATGGGTTGAGTCAATCTTGGGTATGTTGATTCCGGTTTTTATCCTTGTTTGATTTTTATGATTGGTCGAGCTTCAAAGTGCTTTGAACTCGTCCTGTTAAGAAATTATATGGGTTGAGTCAATCTTGGGTATGTTGATTCCAGCCTAGCTCAAGCGCAAAGTTTGGCTTAGGGTTAGAGGTCTTATCAAACTCCCAAGTCTCGAGTTCATGAGTCTTATCCTGTTGAGATTTCAACCATATTAGCTTGATTTTTAAGGCGATATGGATTGTGCTATGTTCTGATTTCTTTCTTCTTGGGTGTTTGACTGGCGTTGATGTTGGTTCACTTGCTTCCGAATTGAAATCTTATAGCAATTGATAATAACATGTTTATTTATTTATTTTTATTTTTTTTGCAGAATGTCTTCAAGTTCAAACATGGCTAGTAGTACTTCAAGTACACAAGCTACCTCTAGCAATGAAGTTGTAAAACAACCATTATGGAGGTATGTTACTAAGGTAGTTAATCATACTGATGATGGGGGAAATTTTTCTTGGAAATGCAACTTTTGTGAAAAAGATTTTAAGAGTTCATATACGAGAGTGAAGTGCCATTTGATGATGATAAGTGGAAAATGAATTGGAAAGTGCACAAAAGTAGAAAAAAAAAAAAAAAAGATCTTTTGGAGATGGAAAGATTAGAGGAAGAGGTCAATACTAAATTAATGAGTATTGCACCTAGAAATGTACCTTTGCCTCCTGCTAGTTATCCACTTAGTGGTGGTAGTGGTGATGGAATGGATTTATCATTGAGCTCCAAAAAAAGGAAAGGTGAAAGTGGGAGTGGAAAATCACTTGAAAATGCATTTAACATGACTCAACGGGAACGTCTAGATTGTGAAATTGCTAGGATGTTTTATTCGGCGGGCTTGCCGTTTAACCTAGCAAGGACTCCTTATTTTCAATCCGCTTTCACTTATGCTGCTAATCATAATATTGCGGGTTATGTACCACCGAAATATAATTTGTTGAGAACCACTTTGTTGCAAAAGGAGAAGGCAAATATTGATAGGTTGTGTACACCTATCAAAATCATGTGGAGGGAGAAGGGTGTAAGTATTGTGAGTGATGGATGGAGCGACTCACATAGAAGACCACTTATTAATTTCATGGCGGTATCGGATGGAGAACCAATATTTATAAAATCTGTTGATTGCTCGGGACAAACAAAAGATATGCATTTCATTTTTAACTTGCTAAAAGGAGTTATTAATGAAATTGGGCATGAGAATGTGGTCCAAGTAATTACGGATAATGCTCCAAATTGTAAGGGCGCGGGACAACTCATTGAGCAAGAATTTTCATCCATTATGTGGACGCCTTGTGTGGTGCACACCCTTAATTTAGCTTTGAAGAACATTTGTGCTGCAAAAAATATGGAGAGCAATCAAATAGTTTATGGGGAATGTAGTTGGATTTCATATATTGTTAAGGAAGTTATGTCCATCAAACATTTCATCATGAACCATTCTATGAGATTAGCAATATACAATGAGTTTGTTAGCTTGAAGTTGCTTTTTGTAGCGGATACACGTTTTGTTTCGATGATTGTGATGCTTAAGAGATTCAAGTTGATAAAAAGTAGTCTTCAAAACATGGTGATTTGTGACAAATGGAATATCTATCGGGATGTTAATCAAGAGAAAGCTAAGCTTGTCAAGGAGAAGGTGTTGGATGATTTTTGGTGGGATTCGATTGATTATATACTTTCCTTCACGGCTCCTATCTATGATATGCTTAGAGTTTGTGACACCGATAAGCCATGTCTTCACTTAGTTTATGATATGTGGGGTTCGATGATCGAAAAAGTGAAGAAAGTTATATATGCACATGAAGTGAAGAGGCTAGATGAGAAGTCCACATTTTATGAGGTAATTCACACAATTCTTGTAGATCGTTGGATAAAGAACAACACTCCACTTCATTGCTTGGCACATGCCTTAAATCCTAGGTAAGTTATAAAATTATATGAGATTATTACTTTAGTAGTTATTCTTTCTTTAACATGATAATATAATACTCATCTTATTTATTATTGTTTTCTAATTTTATTTCATTTTATTAAATAAAGGTACTTTAGTGATCCATGGCTTGATGAAGATCCTACTCGAATTTCTCCATACAAGAATAAGGAGATCAACCAAGAAAGATTGAAATGCTTCAAGAAATACTTTCCTAACTTGGATGAGCGCAACAAGGTGAATTTGGAGTACGTAGATTTTGCAAGTAAAAATAGGGATTTTAGAGAATTTGATTCCATTCAAAATCGATATTCAATTGATCCTAAGGCTTGGTGGGTCAATCATGGTGCATGTGCACCAATGCTTCAAAGCATAGCCTTAAAGCTTCTTGCACAACCTTCTTCTTCATCATGTGCTGAGAGAAATTAGAGTACTTACTCATTTGTGCACTCGATGAGAAGAAATAAGATGACCCCAAAATGTGCAGAAGATTTGGTTTTTATTCATAGCAATCTTCGTCTTCTATCAAGAAAAAACCCACAATATGCAGAAGGAGAGACTAAGATGTGGAATATTGGCGGAGATGCATTTGACTCGTTTGAAGATGTTGGGGTGCTTGAAATTGCAAATCTTTCACTTGATGAGCCGGAGATGGAGTCTGTTTTTTTCACAGAAGAAGTGGATAATTAGATTAATAACTTTTTGTTATATTACTTGATGTAATGTTAATTGTTTTTTTTATTATTGTTAAATTTTAAATTTAATAGTGGAATGTGGATTATTTGTTTTTTCCTTCAAGTTTTATGGTTATTACAATGAAATGTAGTTGAATTTGTCAAATTAAAAGAATGAGTGGTATTAACAAATGTCTTATTAATGTTTTTAGTATAGACTAATTCTAGATTCTTTTTATTATTATTTACTTATTTATGTATTTATATATAAAAATATTTATTTAATATTTAACGTGTCGGAATGTGTCGAAATTCTCTACTTTTTTAGAAATGACGTGTCACGTGTCGTGTCGTGTCGTGTTCTGTCGTGTCGCGTGTCACGTGTCGCGTGTCGGTGCTACATAGGCTACCGCCCTATCTTGAAGGGGTGTTGACTGACCTAGCAGTGTTGTTAGGCCTTAGTGAGAGTCGTGGCCTCTTCCAACCCTAAGAAAGGGGCCCTCCCCGATTTTAGAGGTATATTGCTCTTGCCCCCAGACGCTTACGGTGATAGGGCAACAGCCACAAGTGGGTGAGTTGCTCCCCCTTGCATCTTGTCTTTTTTTTTTAGATAAGTTTACTGGAAGTTCTGAAACATATCATGAATGTGCAATTAGTTCTAAAATTTGCAAAAAAATGCATTCAAGTCTTAAAAATTTATC
The DNA here is from genome assembly GCA_017140325.1 of Eucalyptus leucophloia subsp. euroa. Taxonomy (NCBI): domain Eukaryota; kingdom Viridiplantae; phylum Streptophyta; class Magnoliopsida; order Myrtales; family Myrtaceae; genus Eucalyptus; species Eucalyptus leucophloia. The sequence continues at coordinate 47,368,643 of CM029472.1, forward strand.
AAATAGTAATCAAGTCAAAAAGTTAACTCCATCAATTTAATTAACTAAAAATGTTGACATGGCATTTTTATATTAATTTCTCTCTTAGTTGGCTTTTTTTATTGTTTTTTTTAAATCTTATGTAAATTAGTTTTAAAAACCAAGAAAAGCTAAAATATAAAAAAAAAAAGAAGGGTAAGGCATGGCCATGCTAGTGGCTGCACGGTAGGCTCAACCTTCACTAGCTCCCGAGCAAGGCCTCACTAACCTCAAAGCAGGTCAACTGACCGTATCAACTCAGGCACACCGACCCCTTACATGGGGGCAGTGACCCTCGCTAGGCTTGGGTGGGCTTGCCATTTCAGCTTGTTGGCCTTGGAGATAGCTAGCGAGGCCTCGATCTTAAGCCCCGCCGGTCCCGGTAAAGGCCAATGACATTTGCTAGGCCCGCACGAGCACTAACATCACCTAGATTTAAGTGCTTAGCTTGAGCTCGAGCTTAATGAGGGTTGCCAACCCTCATTTGGGGGCTGGCGAGGCTTGAGATTGGCGAGGGACCGTCCTGGCTCAAGGTTGGCGAGAGGTCACCCCCAACGATGGCGATAGACGGGGCGTGCGGCCATCAAGATGGCCTTGCCCCATCCTTGTCATTTTTTTTCCAATTTTTAAAATAAAAATTTAGCCTTTTAAAAAAAATAATATTTAAAAAATAAAAATAAATAAATAAAATATACTAATTGAGATAGAGACATTACTTTAAAAATGTCACTGCTAGCATTTTTCATTAAATAAATTGAGGGTGTTAACTTTAGGACTACTGGACTTATTTAACAAATTTTAGAACTTGATTGTACTTTTTTTACAGAGTTTTAAGATTCTATTGTATTTTTCGTAACAAATTTTAACACTTTTTGTGAACTTATTACCTTTTTCTTTTTTTAAAGTTGCAACCCCTTTTCTTTTTCTGAGTTTTTTTGGGTGCCGGGGAGAAAAGGGATGAAAAAGAAAAATGAAAAAAAAGAAAAAAAAAAGTAAATGATGAAAATGTTCTTAACCAGCCATGAGTCGATGTTCTTTGAAACTACATATCTACTAAAACCTTATTTAAAATAAGTTCACTGCACTTTAATTGAGAAAATGAATATACTTTAAACTTTTATTTGAGCTAGTGTTCACTTTAGGTTCTTATTTAAAAAATTGAGGGCGCTTTCGATCATTATTTAGAATTTTCCTTAGGCTATAAATTGTGTTTGAGGTTACGTCCTTCATATTGAAGAAAGCCACCATGTCTACCTCCTTACTCTTGTTGGCAATTTCATCTCGTGGACAAAAATCAAACCAATCAAATCACATAGATTTGATGTCTCATTTATTTTTCTTATTTTAAGTTGAAAAAATTGTTTGCTTTTTCACAACACCTTTCTAAATCCATACCATTTATTATATGTATGATACATAAATTTTGATTAAACACTTAGATTTAAATTACACAAAAAAGTAGGGATCAACTCGGTCATAACAAAAAAAGGATTTTCACAGCACATGGGCATTAATATTATTTGTAACAATTAAATTTTATTTTATTTTATTTTACTGCATTTCGAATTAATATAAATTTAAAAACAATCAAAAATTATTATTTAAAAAAAAAAAAAAGCCCTGCGGGGAAGGTCAAGGTTTCTCCTCTTCTCTGCCTTCGAGTGCCCGGGCCCATCTCATCCTATCCCCTCACATGACCCGACCTCCTTTTCCCCTCTTTTCTTCCTCCTCCTGTTTCACCGCCAGTACACCAGGAGACGAGGCGGAGGCGGGCAGAAGGGGGAGTGCAGGGACGGCACGGATGTGACGAGTGATGTGACGCTGTCCGGCCGGCGGAGGCAGGCCGCGCGCTAAGGACCGCGGCCGCTCCGCCGACGCTTTCTTGGCCTATAAATAGAGGCCGGATCCCTAGGGACGGGGATTTCTTAGAGAAGAGAAACGGTGGAGCAAAGCGGGAATGTTTAGAAAGAAAAACAGAGGAATCGGGTGAGCGAGGAAAGAATCGGAGAGAGAGGGAGACAGAGAGATGGAAACTGACGCTCCGGTGACCGGTTTCGTTACGGCCAACAACCCACGGTCTTCGCCCTTCTCCTCGCAAACCTCGTGGGTCTCAGGGGTTCGCCAGTTTTCGTTGTCCGATCTGGGGTCTATTTCCCAGGATCCTCAGCTCGGAGGCGCGAGGCGAGCGGACGCAGCCCGATCTTCGAGCTCGTCCACTGCGTCCAACGCTGCCCGAGCGGCAGGGAAACCTTGGCCCGAACCGCCTGCGTTTTTTCCTTTTTTTATGCCTCGTTTTCTTTTCCTTGCCCGACCTCAACCAGGGCTCGTGGTCCCGGTTCGTGTGCACCCGGGCTTGCCCGGCCCGTTCTTAGTGGCGATGGAGCATTCTCTACTGACTTTGTCAAAGTTGGTCCGGTTTTCAGCCTTTTGCAGCCGCCTCCCATGCAGCGCGCCTAAATGTTCGATATAATGTCAAAACTGGCTCTGAAACTTTCGCCGGGAAAAGCCCATCTGAGTTTTGATCAATTTCGTGCTGCTTCACATGGCTGTCGCTGCCCCCTTTGTTTGACGAGCCGGGCAGAAGCCCCGGGAGAGCGCTGGTTGCATAAGAGAAAAGAAAGAGAAGTTAAAAAGAATAAAGGAGAGGGATAATGGAAAAAATAAAAGAAGAGAAAAGCATAGAATGGGCTCCCCCTCTCTTCTGCACTACTTTGCGTGTACAGAGAGGAGAGTGGGACAAGGCAAGAGAGGAGAAGAAAGAGTGAAAAAGACATAACAAGGAGAGAGAGAGAGAAGAATAAAATGAGGGAAAAAGGTATTTTACAGAGTATATTAATGTATGGAATAAAGTTTAAAAATAAGATCTTAAAAATTTGTTTTAATTATTTTACTTTTTTTGGTAAAGGTAAGAATATATTGAGGAATATTCAACTATACAAAAAATTGGTTTTATACAAAAAATTGGTTTTAATTTTTTTTGAAAATGCATAAAAAAATACTTGAACAATTTCTGAAAATTAGGAAAGGCCTAAAGCAATTTTTGAATATTTTTAATGTATGACAAATTCTTTCAAAAAATCATCAAATCTCAAGGTTAAGAGAAAATAATTGCCATAAAAGCAGAAATTGAATAATTAATATAATGAAAAGATTCAAATTCTAATTTTTCAATGGTTACGTAAAAATAAAATGTTTTCCATAATATTTATTTGGATTTTTGATAGATGATTTATCATAAATTATTTAAAAATCAATTAGTGATGACTTTTGAAAATGAAAAGAACTCAAAGTTATTAAAAATTACGATAAGTCACAAATTAATGAATTTGAGGGGAAAATTCAACTAAATCTAGACTTGGTTCAATTATTAACCTTAGCATGCACACACAACTAGTTGAGCTTAACTTACAGGAAAAGCACCTATCATATTCGGCCACAAGAACTTTATAATATGGCCAAGAAGATTATCTAAGTTGATTTGCTTGACCTTGAGGAGTGGTACATAGGGATGTATCTGAATAGAAAATTAAAGTAGGGGTCAAGAATTTGATTAGACAAATCAAAAGTCTATAGATTAGGCAAATAATCTTTAACTCCCATAAATTGGGGTAGTTTCACTTGGAAGGGCGCCAGCAAGATGCCAATAGGTAGTTGGTAGGTGAATATTTTTCAGGTTGTCACGCCCCGAACCCCGAGCACGTGCACATCCCACCGCGGTCGATCAAATATGCAACATCCCAGGATATGTCGCCGACCCATTCATTTTCTTTACGCATGCGGAAGCGAAATAAATCCACTGACAACATTTAACTTGGGATAGAAAAGCAGGCAATCAATCACAATACCAAACACTCATTTACAAACACAAATGGTTTAAATACAACACCGGACCGTCTACAAAATAGACCAGCTCGACAAAAGGGGAACTATCCTAAAACCAACTAGCAGGACACGTTCACCGATACTTCGCATCCACCTTTCAAACTTGGGGCTTCGGGTCCTCCACGACCGCCCTTCTAGGGACCTGAAATTTTAATCCCACAACCGGGATGAGACGATGTCTCAGCAAGTTCAACCCCCTAAACCTCTATTAGAAAGAAAATACACCCTAGGGTGGCCTAGCCACATCACAAAGAGAACTTACCTCGCCTCAGTTCCTTCCTGCAGGTTAGCACAATTCAAATCACCCAATCACAGATAGTAATAGAAACTCAAACAATTGGAACGCCATCACTTTCGTATAATCACAATCGCACTTAGCACGATTCCAATTATTATTCACGCCACACAAGGGCATAGCCTACTCGCAGCTCAGCTATCTACCGGCATATAAACTGCATCGCCTCCCCATGGAGCGCGGCTTAATACGTCGACGGCGTGCTCCCGAAGGAGCATGGGCTCGTAATCAACTCGACCCGCATCCACCGCGTGGGCATCCCTTTAATAGGGGCAAGTCCGGCTCAACAGCCCAGGACAATTCCTCTTAGTTATCACATGCCCAAAACATACTTACCAGGACACTTTATAATTCAATCAATGCTTCACTTAAAATAGTGATCCGCCATTTTTCTCCATATTAAAATATTCCAGAAATTACTTTCGCGGTGGGACATATAAATTTCAATCAAAAGCCAATATCTCACTTTTTCAAATTACCATTTAATATAATAATTAAAATCCAAATTTTGGCATCAAAACCTTTAATACATGGGTTTTTATGAATAAAATCATATTTTATAATCAACACTCAATTTGGCACATGTATTCATCAAATTAAATTCTAAATGCATGGCGATCAATATGTAAATTATGAGAATTTAGAGTCCAAAATAATTTTTCTGGATTATTAAATAATTAAATTTATTCCGAAATTAATTAAATAATAATATTCATATTTTTCACAATCTACATTAAATTTATAATATCCGACCATCAATTTCAAAGATACGAATAGCAATATTAATGAGCCAAATTAAAATTTATGATCTTTGATAAAATTTTCAGAATTTAATAAATAATTAAATTTATTCGAAAATAATTAAATAATCATATTTTAATAATTTCGAACAATGATTTATTATTAATTTATTAAATAATTTGAAATGTTTAAATAAATCAAAAGTAAATTCTTTATAATACATCAAGGTTTATTTTAAAAAAATAAACCTACTTAACCCCTAAACTAAATACGTTTAACTTTAATTAAACAACTTAATCTAATCCATATTTAAATAAACTAATCTACCAACCTCAATCTTACTTAACTTAGACTAAGCACACTTAGCATCATTAACCTCTAATCAAGATTTAGTGAGTTAAACTCACCCAGTTATTAAAGAGTTTAGGAACCAAAACGATCGACCCCACGCGAGATCGATCAAAGCGGGCGAGCATCCGGCTCGAAGGCGCATAAAACGGGCCAAATGTCCACTGCATACCCATTTTCTTCCAGCTGCTGTTCACGGCGGAGGAGGGCTGATTCGGCTATTGTTCGGCGGCCAGGGCGAAGCGGAGGCAAGCTAAGCTCCGAGCGGCGAGGCTAAGGCGGGGCGCACGGGCGGTGGAGGGAGCTCCGCGGGCCCGAAGCTGTTGGACGAGCTGCTGGACGGCGAACAAAGGGAGAACGATGAGAGGCGTATAAAGGGCGCAGTGCGTGGTGGACACGGACTAACGGCGACGGCCGATAGTCCGGCCCGAACGGGAGACGAGCGGGACGGTCCAGGGCTGCAGCTTCTTCGGCGTGCTCAGATATGATGGGGAAAGCGGGCAGGCGAGCGGGGCGGAGCGGCGTGGCGCAGCACGAGGGCTTCGTGGACGATGCCGCGGCAAGCAAGCTTTGCGACGAAGTAGGAGCCCGGTAGGCGCTGTGGGACAGGCCAGGGGCTGCTGCATTCGGTTTCTTCCATTTGGGCGTGCGAAGAAGGAGAAAGAAGATGGAGCTAGCTGAAGAAATCGCACGGTTGGGGGAAGAAGAGGGAGGAAGAGAAGGAGGAGAGAGAAAAGGGAGCCATTTCATTTTCTTTTCCCTTTTCTTTTTCTCTTTTCCCTCATCCAATCAAGGTGGCCTCCACCATGACCTAGGATGACCTCACAATCCACTCACCCAATCTTCCACAACATCTTCCAAATGGGTCCATTTTATTTTTCCGCTCGGGGTCCAATTATTGTGCATGAAATTCTCCAATTATAATCAATCCACTTCCAATTGAACTAAATTGAAGCCCATAAAATTAATCCAATATCACCACACTCAATTCACATCTTCACTCTGTCTGCAGTAACTAACTTAAGTCTCAAAGCGCGACCAAAAGCGTACTACTAATTTCTCGCAGCCAAATTAGTTATTTTTGATTATTTTGCTGAAAAGTCATTTTTGTGAAGGAAAAATCTTCCAAAGATGATTCAATGATCTTGAAATGATTTGTGAGCACACCAGACTTCAATTTCTGAATTCGATTTCAATTCCAGTTAATTTCACTTTGGCACGATACTACGCGGCCCAGCCTACTGGTAGCTTTAGAAATTTTCATGCATTTGACCTGGTTGATCATCTCAAGCCACAATGTACATCTTTGAAACATTGGCGACTTTCGGTTGTCGGGGTAATCTCAAGGTTTCAAGTACGGACACAAGGTACCCAATCGATGAAAAGTGGCCTGTCACGACCAGTCAAGCACTGTGCGATCTGGTGGAATCACCCACACCGATCACATGCCTCTACGAGTCGACCTATCTCCGATCTCTAATCGATTTTAATCGTGCCGTAATCGACCTCTTTGCAGATTAGCTCGGTGAAAGGTCGCTTCCCGGTCAAATTCTCGAGTCTGATGCATTAGAAACTCTTAACGAAATTTCCAGCAAGATAGATTAGTTTTCATATGAGTGGTACCCAGGAAAGAAATATATGCGTGCCAACGTAAATGCCCGTCTAATTTATTGGAAATAGGATTGGAAAATGGGGATGTCACAGGTATTGGTAGGTGGTATTTTTCTTCATCTAGCTATATTTATTATTCTAACATGTTGGTACTGCATGCCTTACACCTTTTTTGATAGACAAATATTTTTCTTTGCCACCAATTAGGGAATATTGGAAGATAGACCATCAAATGGGTGGAATTCGAGATAGGTCGGGTGTGGGTCATGTTGAATAGTCCAACTATTTTTATCCATTTAATCATTTTTTTATTCATATTTATGTAATGTAAATCTAGTGATTCATATTTGATCTGACCCATACTCAACTCATATTGCCAAAAGGCACGGTCACACGGCCTCGACATTCCTGCGTCTCGCCGCGGCCTTGACATTTCGCATACTCCGCCGACCAGATCTCAACCAACCTTCGCCGCCCACACCAATGCGTCCTACTCAACCTGACCCACAACATTTGGACTTGAATCTGTGCCTTGCCCATAGCCCCGCCTGATTAGAAGTTGTCGCTTGTTGTGTGTTACCATGGTGGTGATTCCCATAGTGCTTTGACGAACTCATCACATCATGTTTTTGCTCCCTCTTGGTAACCAAGCTTTGACGATCGTCGTCTTGTTAAAATTTCCTATAATATGGGCTTATATTAATTAATTGATTTTCTATTTTAAATAATTTGGTTAATGGATATTTCAATATTTGTTAAATTTTAGCTGATCTTTATTGAATGGATATTGTCATCTATTGATAATGGGTCTAGTTGAGTAGTAAGGTGTAAATAATTGTGTTTAACTAAATCTTGTAACGGGAAATGCAATTGATACACTATTGATTAGAGTTTGTTAGGTCCTCTCTAGCCTATATAAGAGTATGTTATACTTATCAGTTGTTTAATCTACTGAAAGTTACCCATATAAAAGTCAGATATAAATAAGATCTGACATTCCAATAAATCTCTGATTATCAGAGTGATCTATTATTTTTTCAAGTTAATGACTAAAATAAGAAATCACGTTTTATACGGATGTGTTTTATCAATTTCGATATTTTACAGTCATATATGAATCCGATTGTGTGACCTAATTTCAAGGGTTCACCACCTAAAACTAGGTTAATGGATTACTAAGTCTTTAAGCTTAGCTCGGGCTCTCTAAGCCCATACCAATTCGCGACTTAGGTTTGAATTTTTTAACATGCAAATAATTTTCAATCAGGAGTCACCACTAATCTATTTTTGGTGGGTCGGGACAGAAACTCAAGTAAAAAATGAGGAGATTTACTTTTCTTACAATTCAGAGATTTATGAGTTCGGGACTTGGTTACACTAGACTACTCCTATTGCCCTTTCAGTACCTTTTATTTCATTTTTCAAAAATGTTTGGCAATTGAATTGATTTTAATTTAACTTCCTAACATGTGAGGTGATCATATATGTCGCATACCACCAATTTAACACTTAAGAAAGCAATTAAATATTGCAAAACATACCTAGAAGCAACGAAAAGCATCTGTATTGTTAAATCAGAATTCACATCAGCAACCATAGATATGATTTCTAATTAACACGCAATTTCAATTTTTTTGTTTTCACTTTATTAAATGAAAATCATGCGATGCATGCTAATAATCTAATATGACATGGTAGCATGACCTAAACTATATGACATGAAGAAATGCAATAATTAAATGCAATCTAAACGACCTAATTCTAATGACATGCAATGGTGATGCAATGACATACAAAATTATTTAAACTAAGATGACATGCAGCATACAATTTAGTACGAGTTATATGTCATGCGACATTTATTAAATGACTTAGTCTAATGACGAGGAAGTTCTGATTAAATGAACCTAATAAAAACTAAATGACGTGCATTTGATATTTCTATTTAAAAATGCAAAAAATGATCTAGCTAGATTAAAATTCTATCTAATTTAAACTAAGGATCAAGTCACATTAAATCCTAATTTAAACTAAGATATTATCTTAATCTAACATGCAATTGATCTAATATGCAATGACGTACGGAGCATGCCCTAATTCTATATGACATATGCATGATATTTTTTCATCTTTTATTTTTTATTTAAAATTCAAATTTTAAAATTTCACGTAATTAAACATGCAACTAAAATCCTAAATGAATGCATTTTTGTATTTTTCGAACTAAAATCCCTATCCTAGCTATGTAAGATAACAAGAAATATTTTAAAACAAACTGAATCCTAATTCAAATATTTTTAGATTTTTAGAGGTTTTTCAAAACAGTGCAATTACCAACTAAACAGATTTAAACTAATCAAGGCATCCAATCAAATAAATGATCAAAATAATTTAAAAAATAACATGTTTGTCTCACGAGTCAAATTAACGGTTATCCTAACCTAATTATCACGACAAAGAGTTCAAAATAACCAAAAATCTGATCCGAATTTTACAGATCAAATTAATAATTACATTGATTCAGCACTTAAAACACTATCAACAAACCCCAAAATTAATATAATTAAAAAAATGATCCGACGTCTTACGGATCAAATTAGTAATTACAATAATTTTAGGGAAGACCTATGGATAATGCCTACAAAATCCATAAAATAAAGATCACTCATGAACTTAAAGAAATAAATAAAATAGTAAATAGAAAAGGAAAATAAAACTACCTAATTTCCCTTTCCTTTTCTTTTTAATTTATTTATTTTTCTTTTCCCGTTTGTAATGTGGGTCTCCAAGGTAGGTCAATCGATCCGGAAAAGGGATCGCCAAGCGAGGCAAGCGCAGTGGGCGTCCGGCGGCTGGGTCGCGGGCGTGAACAGCAGCACGGCGGTGGCTAAGCTGTCCCGGGTCTCGGGCCGCGGTTCCGGCAGCATCGGCGGCACGGGTCTTCGGCCGAGTAGCAGTAGCGCGTTGGTGGATCGGTGACACGACAGAAAGCAGAAGGAGGGCGTCGGGCTTTGCGAATGGCGAGGAACGGTGGTGAAGGAGTAAGCGCGTGGTGAGGCAGATCGGCAATGGTGCGGGCGTGGCGAAGGGAGGCGCGGCTGGGGCGGATCCGGAGCGACGGCAGCACTAGTGTGGCGCAGCGACGAAGGCCTCCGCAAGTGGAGCTTCCAGGTTGGAGTCGGGTCGAGCCCAGAGGGCACAAGAGCGGCTCCACGGGAGCAACGCCTCTCGATTACGGATTGCAAGTCGCGAGTGGAGCGGTGAGGGTGGCGACGGACGCGACACAGCGTCGAGCGAGCGGCGCGGCGAGAGGCAGACGCGGGTGAGTGGGGCTCCGCAGCGGTGGCGAGCCTCGGGCGGTGGTTCGGTGGGCGACCAGCCAACGGGGAGAAGCGTTGAAGAAGATGATGAATAATGCTAGGATTTCTCTTTTTCTTCTCTTTTTTGTTTTTCTTTCCTGTTGCACGTCTCTTCCTCTCTGCCTTACTTTTTGCATAAGCTTTTTGCTTTTTTGACCTTTTCTTCTTCCTTTCAACCTCCACGGATGGCTTCTTCTTCTCTTTCACCTTTTACTTCTTTGTCTTCTTTTCCTTGAACCGAGAGAAAAAAACCCTTCTTTTTCACGAAGAGAAGCCCTTGATCTGAAGACTTGCCCTCTTTTATAGGAAAAGACTCAAAATCGTTGAAGATTTCCTGATATCTACTCATCTTCTCAACAAAAAATGGCTCCAAAAATCAAATGGTTAATTTTTTTTTTAAATTTTGAAATGAGAATATATTTTCAACAACAAAGATTTTCAAAAAACTGAATTTTATTTAATTTATTATTATTTTTAAAATATTAGGTGTCAACACCGATTTTTCTTGATTAATAAGTTGTTTATGTAAATAATTTTCTACATGTGGTATGAGAGTAAGTGATATATGAATGTAGAACCCAATTTTTATTTTTAATGAACAAAATTCGAAAAATTTTCTTTTAAAGCCGAATATGAGCTTTTGTTCACATGTCGAGATCTTTCCAACTATATATAGTTTGTATAATTTTGTTGAGAACTAAGAGAGAATTTGAAATTTGAAATTCTAGAGTTTATACATTAAAAGTTCTAGAATTTTCAAATTACTTGTAATTGATTGATATTCGTTGTAAATAAATACATGGGTTTTGTTATATATATATATGTGTGTGTGTGTGTGTGTGTGTGTGTGTGTGTGTGTGTGTGTGTGTGTGTGTTTTAGCATCCTTTTGTTGCATTAAGATAAATTTTTAGGGCTTAAATTTAAGAAAACCGAATTTCAGCCATAGGAGGCTTAGATCCAAAATTTTGAAGCTTGTATGTGTGGAAGATTTACTCAGTATTTTTCTTGTTTAATTCATTCTAGTAAATTGTATTAATGTTAGAAGCAAGAACCATGAAGAGATTTCATCAAAAATCAATTATTCTATGCTATTTTGGAGTTTCAGGTTGAAACCGGGTAGTGTGACCGTTTACAATTTTTTCGGACCCGATTGGAGGTTGAAGAAGACCTCCAGCTAGGCGGGCCTTGTTATGGGTGTAAGCCCATTATTATTATTTTTTATTTTGTTGCTAATTTTGGGCTCACGCCCAAAATGCTTTGAAAGGGTCTGTAGGTCGCGTGCACTTGTAGCCCAAAGTTAGTTTGTCGGGCCCAAGCAAGGAAATAGTTTGGTATATCTTGGTGACCTGTTTCTAGCAGTGAAAAGAAGGTTTATGATTGTGCTGGGTTTGGGCTCGAGGTCGACCCATGCCCATGGTTTGATTTAGGCTGCTCGCGGGTGTTGGGCCCGTGGGGAGGGTCGAAGTATTAAAATAATAAAATAAATAAATAATATTAAAATAATATTAAAATAGAATTTAAAAAAAATTGTGGCAAAAATTGTTGTTTGATAAATGCAACATGATATTGGGAAACACATGTTATAATATCACGCCCAACCCTGTGCGCGCGCACATCCCACTATGCCGATCAAATATGCGACATCCTGTGATACGCCGACCCATTCATTTTATTACGCATGCGAAGCGAAACAAATCCCCGACAACATTTAACTTGGGATAGAAAAGCAGGCAACCAATCACAATACCAAACACTCATTTACAAACACAAAGATTTAAATACAACTCCGGGACTGTCTACAAAATAGACCACTCAACGAATGGGGAACTATCCTAAAACCAACTAGCAGGACACGTTCACCGATACTTCAGTCTCCACCTTTCCAGACTTAGGCTTCCTCGTCCTCCACGCCATCTAAGGACCTGAAATTTTAATCCCACAACCGGGATGAGACGATGTCTCAGCAAGTTCAACCCCTAAACCCTTATTAGGAAAGAAAATACGCCCGGTGGCCCAGCCACGTCACACAGAAAACTTACCTGCTCAGTTCTCCCCTGTAGGTTAGCAATAATTCAAATCACCCAATCACAGATAGTAATAGGAACTCAAACAATTGGAACGCATCACTTTCATATAAATCATAATCGTACTTAGCACGCATTCCAATTATTATTCACTACCACACAATGACATAGCCTACTCGCAGTTCGGCTATCTACTGGCATATAGCCAGGCATCGCCTCCCCCCATGGAGCGCGGCTTCGTCAGTACGCCGACAGCGTTCTCGAAGGAGCATGGGCCCGTAATCAACTGCAACCCGCATCCACCACGGGCATCCCATATAGGGGCAAGTCCGCTCAACAGCCAGGACAATTCCTCTTAATTATCACACAGCCAAATCATACTGGCCCCCTGGACACTTTGCATTTAACTCAACGCTTCCACTTAAGATAGTGATCCCGACCATTTTTCTTCATATTAAAAATATTCCACAAATTACTCACGTGTGTGGGGACAGGCTAATTTTCGAATCAAAAAGCCAATATCTCACTTTTTCAAACCCCATTATTTAATATAATCATTAAAATCCAATTTTGCATCAAAACCGATATTTGGGTTCTTATGAATAAATCCTTATTTATCCCTAATCAACACTCAATTTGCCTTAATCAATCATCAAATTCAAATTCTAAATACAGAACAGCGATCCACGAATTGAAAGTATAAGCCCGACGAAATTTTGAATTTTAATAAATAATTAAATTTATCCGAAAATCAATTAAATAATAATATTCATTATTTTTCGCAATCCACATTCAATTTATAATATTAGACCATCAATTTCAAAATCCGAATACACAGCAGCGTAAGTACTAAATTCTAAGAATTTTCCCGACAAAATTTTCGGAATTTAATAAATAATTAAATTTATTCCGAAAATAATTAAATAATAATATTTTTAATAATTTCGAATAATAATATATTGTTAAATTATTAAATAATTTGAGATATTTAAATAAATCAAAAGTAAATTCCTTTATGTCACATCAAGGTTTATATTAATATAAACCTTCATTTAGCCTTAAATTAAACTCACTTTAAGTTAATCAAGCACATTAATCTAATCTACACTTAAATAAATTAAACTAACCAACTAATAACACTTAACATAAACTAAACACACCTAAAGCATCATTAACCCTCTAAGCGGCCAGGTTTAGTGAGTTAAACTCACCGGATTAGCAAGCCGAAGGACCAAAACGACGGGGACGCCGAGGAGAACAACTTTCCTCAAAGCGGGCCAAGCATCCGGGCTCGGGAAGGCGGCCAAAACGGGCCAAACGTCTGCTGCATACCCATTTTTTTTTTCAGCTGCTGTCCATGGCGGTTTGAGGCGAGGAGGTAGATCCGGCACCGGTTCGGTTGGAAAGGGCGGAGGAGCTACAGCGTGGCTGGCGGCATGACCAGCGTGCACGGCGGCGATGAAGCGAGCTCCGACAGCTCTTGCACGAGCTGAACAGTAGCTCGGGGATGATGAGCTGGGCGAAGCGGGCGGAGCGGGGACGCGGATGACCAACGAGTGGCACGGGCGGCGCGGGCGGACACACGGCACGCGGCGACGGTGTGCGAGCGGGAGCGGACGACCATGGCTGCAGCTCCTTCTTCTCTGAAATTTTCTGGTCTTCGCACAGCAGCCATGGAGGAGAGAACCGACGGAAGAGAAAGGGGAAAGACGGAGGGCGACGACCAAGGCGGAGGGCGACGACGGCTGCTGCTTCTTCCAGTCTCCGAGTCTCCATGGAACCGAGCAGTGAAGAAGGAAGATGGGTTCGGGCTCGTTGGAGGAGAGAGGGGAGGAAGAAGAGAGGGAGGAGAGAGAAGGAAGGAGAGAGAAGGGGAGCCATTTCATTTTCTTTTCCTTTTCTTTTCTCTTTTTCCTCATCCAATCAAGGTGGCCCACCATGACCTAGGATGACCTCATAATCCACCCACCCAATCTTCCACAACATCTTCCAATGGGTCCATTTTATTTTCCGCCGGGTCCAATTCTTGTGCATGAAATTCTTCAATTATAATCAATCCACTTCCAATTGAGTCCAAATTGAAGTCCATAAAATTAATCCAATGTTGCCACACTTCAATTCACATCTTCACTCATGTCGTAGAACCAACTTATGTCCCAAAAGCGCGACCAAAAGCGGCCTACTAATTTCTCGAGCTAAAATAGCCATTCTTTGATTATTTTGCTGAAAAACTGAACTTGCATGAAAAATCTTAGAAGATTAATCAATGTTCCTTAAAATGATTTGTGACACACCCAAACTTCCAATTTCTGGAATTCGATCTCAATTTCACGGTTAATTTCACTTTGGCACGATACTAGCGCCCAACTTATCGGGTAGCCTTTAGAAATTTTCATGCATTTGACCTATGGTTGATTATCTCAAGCCACAATGTACATCTTTGAAACATTGGCGACTTTCGGTTGTCGGGGTAATCTCAAGGTTTCAAATACGAACACAGGGTACCCAATCGATAGAAAAGTCGGTCCAGTGCCGATCAACAAGAATTGTGCGATCTGGTGGAATCACCAACACTTGATCACATGCCTCTGTCGAGTCGACCTATCTCCGATCTCTAATCGACTTTTAATTGTGCCGTAATGACCATTGCAGATTAGCTCGGATCGAAAGATCGCTTCTGGTCAAATTCTCGAAGTCGATGCATTAGAAACTCTTAATGATTTTCATTCGATAGATTAGTTTTCATATGAGTGGCCAACTCAAGGAAAAGAACTATATGCGTGCCAACGAAATGCCCGTCTCAATTTATTGAAAATAGGATTGGAAAATCGGGATGTCACAACTCTTCCTCTTATAAAAATTTCGGTCCCTCTAAATTTAAACCTTTACCAATTTTTAGACAAAAAGGTGGGGTACAATCGCCTCATAAAATCTTCTCTTTCTCGGTTGCTCCTTTGAACCAATACCTGCAAGATCACTGCTATCTTGCCCAAACCACTTCGAATTCAAAATAGTAAACACTTGCCCACTTAAAATTCCAAAGGTCTTCAACATAAAATCTGGGTTAGCTAATGGCGATTCTCGGCGGTCTCTAAACCGTCCCTAATCATTGCAACTGAATCACGATTAAACCAACTCCGGACTGCGATTTTCTGATCTCTACGATATCATCTCAACCGACTGAAATCCTGTACACTCTACTCTGCACCGATTAACAAGAAACTATTTAACCGATTGGGCAAAACGGGGAACCTCTAGTCAAGAAATTATTGTATATATTAATTTGAAAAATAGCATGAAGATTAATTCCAAGTTTTAAATATGGGGATGTATAATTGAAAAATATTCATCTGCCCAAAGGGGATAAATATTCAAAAATGGAAATATTGTGATTGAAAATATCAAAATTGAGTCCATGTTGGTCGATTATCTAACAAAAGGCTTACGACCCATTTTGTTTAAAGAACATGTAAAAAATATATATGTGTTTTTGATTCTTTTGATTTCTTTTGTTAGTAGGAGCTATAAAATTTTTATTTCTAGATATTTTGGTTATATGCAAACTGATAATACTTTTATCATGTATATTAAAACATTTATTTTTCAATGATCATTAATGTTGATTTTATTGTTATCTTTTCTCCTCTTGACTGAGAAATTGAAGTATAAAACAGTTTCTTTAAACAATTTTTAGTTAAAAATGATTGGATGTCACTGATTATGAGATCTTATGTTAGATTGTGATATAGTCGTGCAATTTCATATTGTTTACAAATTGCGTTAATGCAGTTTTATGTCGTTGAGAAATTGCATTGAGGACTGATAAGAAATAGTGTATATGTCAATAACATGTTGACATTATTTCTTACTACATGACTAGGCCCATGATCCATGAAAATATAATGCTTATTATATGTGATTATGGAATGTCATGTGTTGTAGTATTTTTAACACATTGATCTCCATAGTCCTATATTGAGATTATATATGATTGGATTAGTTTTGAGATGCCGTTATTGAAATATTATTTTTGAAGCTGTGGCTACATAAAACAAAATTTTTAGTTATTAACTCAATAATGTCGTTTTCAATATAAAATATTTTTCAATATAAAAATAAGTTAATTAATGTAGCTTAAGTGGGAGAATGTTAGAAATTTCATATAATATAGACTTACATTAATTAATTAATTTTCTATTTTAAATAAGCGAGTTGATGAATATTCTAATGTTTGTTAAATCCTAGAGTGATCTTATTAAATTGGGTATTGGCATCTATTAATAACGGGCTTAGTTTAGCAGCAATGTGTATGCAATTGTGTTTAATTAAAGTTCGTAATGGAAAGGGTCCAGTTGACACGCTATTGATTAGGTTTTGTTAGGTCCATTCTCTAGCCTATATAAGGATATGTTATACCCATCGTTTGCTTTAATCCCATTAAAAGCTGTTATACTAAAATAGGTCATGGAGAGGAAGATCTGTTATTCCAATAGATTTCTGATTATTAGAGTGATCTATTTTTCTTCAAGTGAAGTAATGGCTTAGCGGGTACGTTTTATTTCATCGTGCTTATCGATTTCGGTGTTTTATAGTCATATATGAATCCAATTTTTCTTGATTAATAAGTTGTTTATGTGAATAATTTTCTACACGTCTCCCCTAGTTATCGCCTTGGTCACTAGCTCCCGCACTCCCACACCCTACAACGATGTCGTGGAGGCCTTTACCTAGGTCAAGAGGGCCAATGAGGACAAGCTTTGTAAAGGTATTGACCCTAATCGAAGCGACCCGTAGTGCGATTGAGCATAATTAGGTATCAAAAAATGAAGGCAAGAAGAAGATTGACACCTAAGGCTGGTCTCGATTAGAGACCGGTCAATCTAGAGAGAGTGGATAGACCACACCTTTTAAGACCAACTCACCTAATGAGGAAGATAATGGATCGACGTCAATCGAAGGAACAAGGGTGGGTGGCGGAGGCATGCTGTGGAGGAGAGTGACAGAAGCAACACGAAGGCAAACGGCGAAAGTTGGCGACGAAGTGCTAAGGTCAATTATATAAGTTGAGGAAGTTTTGTGTTAGGTCACCTACTTATTTTTAAAAGGGTCAAATTTGACCCATTTAAAATAGCATAAAACTTTTTGGACCCATTTTAATTAGGTCTTTATATATTTATAATCCACATGCAACCCACTTATACAAAAAATGAGTTGAAATATGGGTCATGGACCCATTTTGACACCTTTCTTGGAGGGCAAGCAAGTTCTCCCATCTCATGGCAAATCTCCCACCTGTTTCATTCCTTGAGTTTTTAATAACCTTCTCAAGTCTAAATCAAAAGTTCATGGACATATTGAAAGAAGATTACAAATTTAAAGACCAAAAGTGGACTTTTATACAAGTTGATAATGACAAAAAAAGAACCAATGAAAGCCAAATGTAATATATCCTTCACAAAATGAGCTCTACCTTCACCATCTCCCCTCTCCTCCTCTGACTTAGCCCAAGTTCAGCTATTGGAATAATAGGATTGGGAGAGTGACTTGTACGTACATGAACTTAGTCACAAAATCAAGCAGAAATTTCTATTTTGCGCAAGCTTGAACAATGGGCATAACTTTGTTAATTCAGATTGGAATGACTTGATTCTCAAGCCAAAAGAACAAAGACTCAAAAATCTACAACTTTTGTGTTTTGAGTTTTATCATATGCACTGTTGGCTCGTTTAGTTTTGATGGAAATGAACAAAATAGGATTGGATAGAATGAAGAAGGATGAAACTTCAATGGTTACTCTTCTAGGCTTCCAAGGAAGTTGAAATGGCATCAATTCTTTGAGATAGACGGCTGCAACTCTTCAAGGATGCAGGCTTTAAAGCCCGACTCTTCAAAGATGGAGTGAAAACTCTTTAGGTTTTCAAGGGGGTTTATAGTTTTCAAGGTTCAAGGAATTGCACAAAAGAAAATTTTCATTAATCAAATTGTTTTGTCATTACAAAGATTTGATGATCTTTATAGAAATACAAAAGAAGAGCAAGAGTCTAAAGTCAAGTCTAGGAACTATAAGTTACATAGAAACTATGAGCTATTAAAATTAAAAAAAAAATACTTCCAATGCTTCTGCTTGTCCCAAAGTGCCATGATGTAAGCTTCGATGTTTGGAAAATGACTAAGTCTTTATGACAAAGTCAAAGATGTGACCTTGTCAATGAGAGCATTGTTAATCTTGAATAAATGTAAATCTTTTTGGTCGAATGAGTTGGTCTTGAATACGGGCTGTATCATTCTCTATTAATTTGCTCATCATCATCTCTCACATCAATGAAGCGGTACCCGTTTTAATTGACAGCTATCGCCCTGACACCAAACCCTTCCTTCCTAATTCCACCTACCAAAATAATATCAATGAACTCCTCTCATCACTTTCCTCTGCCGTCAATTTCGCCGGCAACAACGGTAGCAGCTGTGGTGGGTTCTCCAACGCCACTGCTGGCGAATGCCCACTAGACCAGGCCTATGGGATCTTCCTGCCATGGCAACATCGACGCCCCGACATGCAGCAACTGCGTAGTTACGCAGCAGAAGATATTGGCCGGCAATGCCTCGAAAAAGAACCTCCGTCATCTGGTACGACGTATGCATGCCGAGGTACTCTAATCAGCCCATTTACTTGGTCATGGAAAACACCCCTGTGAAGGAGCAGGTGAACGGTTGGAACGTCACAGAGGTTCCATCTCGGTTATTTCAACTTTTGAATGAAACCATGGACGTTTTACTATACCAATCACACATGGATATTATTTATTGCACGCAAAAACAAGAATTTTTCTTTTTTCTTTTATTTCCTTTCAAGTTTGCTAAAAGGGTCCAGACAAAAAAAGATATGTTGTTTCCAACATCAAAACTGATTGTGGGATGGGAATTTGAAAATCAAAGTACTGTAGACTTTTCTGATGAAAATGGTTTTTAACATATTTTTCTTTTTCTTACACTCCATGACAAAATGGAATCATTGAAAGGAAAAATCGTTCTTTACAAAAAATGACCAAAATTCTTTTGATTAAAGCAAATTTTTGGTGGATTATAGAAATTGTGATGTTGTAACTAATTTGCTGGTTTATTATATATATATTGATAATGGGCTATAGGGAAAATTCAAAACAAGGGCTCAAAGTTCTTTTATTTTTTCAAATAAGAGTCTAAAGTGGCAATGTCGGTCTTAAATAAGGATATGTCATCACCGGCTAACGAAGGGCATTTTTGTCCTTTATATTTTATTATTTCTTCCCTTTTTTTCATTTTTTATTTTTTCCGTAAATAATACAAACTAAAAGAAGAAAAAAAAACTAAAACTTATAAGAAAACAATTTTGTTAAAAAAAGACCTGTGTCCCTATGGTTGATGGGGTCACCAGCCTTGGCAAGGCTGCAGCCTCCCCAACCTTGGGAGAGGGCCTTTTCTTGATTATGGCGAGGGCAATAGGCCCTTGCCTCTAGTTAGTAGGGTCACTTGCCCTTTGGCGACCCGTTATCTATGGCCAACGACCCACTAGTGATGGGGCAATGGCCACAAGCGAAGGAGGGCTAGCAACCCTCCCCCTTGTACTTTTTTTTTTTTTTAAGTTGTTGCGACTTTTTTTTTTTCGGCGCCCGCAATCGGGTACGGGCGCCTAAGGAGGCTAATGGCTCGGCTGAATTTATTAAGCCCGGACTCTCCCAAGTCCACCAATTCACGACTTAATGGTTCAAGTTTTTAACCTGTAAATCAAATTTTAAATTGGAGTCACCACTAATCGATTTGGGATAGGTTTATTAGAAACCCAAGTGAAGTATCGGAGAAATACTCACTCTGCAAACGCAGAAATTAGTATCGGGACTTGATTACACTAGTTAATCACTAATGCCCTTTCTGTACCTAATCTTGTTTAAACCTTGAGGTTTTTGGATGTTCGAGGGATTTTCCATGCATTTTTGGGAGGAAAAACATTTTCTAGGTCTTTTTCTAATTTTTTGGATACAAAAGGGATTTTTTGGTATTTTTGGAAAAATACAAGTCTTTTGGCTTTTTCTAAATTTTTTGGCTTTTTCATGAATTTTTTGGCCTTTTTGGATTTTTGGCACTTTTTGGAAAATATGGAATATTTTTTTGATTTTTTTTTTGATTTTTTAGAAAATAAAAATATATTTTTTAAAATATTTTTTTGACATTTTTGGAAAATAAATTATTTTTTATTTTTCTCGATTTTTTGGAAAATAAAACATTTTTTAACATTTTTTTTAAATATTTTTTGAAAATAAAACATTTTTTGATTTTTGATTTTTGAAATAAAATATTATTTATTTATTTATTTTAAATATTATTTTATATTAAAATAATATAAAAACTGACCAGTCGGATCCGCGGGTTGGGTCCGACCGGCCATCGATCCGAATGAGGACGGGCCCGACTCGGATTTTTCCACCTTTTTTCTCTTTTTTTTTTTCTTGAAACGACGCCGTGGCCGGGTGTTTGGGGGCACCGGCCCGGAAACCCGGATCAGCTCACTCCATGACCCGGTTCGCTGACCCGCTCCCGGTGAAACCCTACCCCGGATCCGACCGCCTCGGACTCGATTTCGGCCGGCCTCATAACACGAAACCCTACCCGGTTCGTGGCCCGGTCCGATCCGATGACCCGAGGCCACGACCGGAAAATCGGGAACCCTAAGGTTCCCGATTTGGGCGCCGGGGAGGGGAAGGCTAGGCGTCGCAACGGCGACGGCGACGACGATGGTGACCGGCGGCGAAGACCGGACAATGTGGGGGCGATGGTGATGGTGGGGGCGGCCGCTCGTTACCCGTCCGCGAACGGTAGCTTGCACGGCAAACGGCGGCAACGACGGCGGGAGGTGCTCGAACTCTCCTCTCTCTCCTCCGCCGAGAGCCTTCGGACCGGGCTTGCTCGACTCGGCTCCCCTTCGAAGTCTCGAGCGGGAAGCTCGAAGCCTTGCAGCCTTCGATCGTTCTCGGCGTCTCGGTCTCGTTCTTCGTCGGGGATGGAGGGCCTATTTATAGGCACGGAAGCGGCCGGCCGGCGAGGCTTGACCCACCGGTTGGACCGTCCCATCCGCCATCATCGCCTCCTCCGGTCACGTCCCGTCAACGCTAACCGCTCCTCCGTTCCGCACGCGATCGCCGTCCGTCCACCCCCTTCTTCTCCGCCACGCCCTCCGTGCGTGCGCTACGTGAGGCGCGAGGAAGAAGAAGATGCGGTGGGGCCGGGCTTGGCGGAAATGGGCTGAGAGCCCATGGGGGGCTGCTCCTCTTTTTGCTTTTTTTTTTTCATTTGCTTTGTTTTTTTGTTTATTATCCAAAAATTAGACAAAATAAAATAATAATAAAATAAAGCCTAATTTTAGGCGTCAACAAAATTTTTAGTTTTTTTTTAGTTTTTCTTTGGTGAAAAAAAACAGAAAAAGGAAAAAAAATGAAGGAAAATAAGCAAAAAAAGTAAATGGTGAAAATTTCCTTAATTGGCCGGCAATGTCATATCCTTCTTTAAAATTAATATGGCCATTTCAGAACTTTATTTGAAATAATATCCACTTTAGGCTTTTAATTGAGAAAATACAGACATTTTAGGCTCCTATTTGAGATAATGTTCACTTCAAGTATTTATTTGAGAAATTGAAGGTATTTCGAGCCCTTATTTAGAATTTTCCTTAGGCTATAAGTTGTGTTTGAGGTTGGGTCCTTCATATCAAAGGATGACCGTGTCTACCCTTACATTTGTTGGTTTTGGGGTGTGACAATTTTATTCGTGGACATAGGTCAAACCAATCGAAATATGTAAATCTGATGTCTCGTTTATTTTCTTATTTTAAGTTAAATCGTTTGCTCTTCGCAACACTTTCTTTCTAGATCCGTCTTCGTCCCGGATACCATTCCTTGTACTCACTTGACCAAATGTTTATTTAGCGATCCCATAAAAGTCCACGTGGGATATCAACTGTCCCAGCTTGTAACTAGTTGGGTCGAACTTACAGGTGAAGGGCACCATCATATTCGGCCACGAGAACTTTCCGAGATATACCCAAGAAGATTGTCCAAGTTGATGCTGTTGACCTTGAGGAGTGGTACTTGGGGAGGTACTTGAGTAGAAAAATAATGTAAGATCAAGAATTTGATTAGATAAATCAAAAGTTGATGGACATTATTGAAAGAAACATAAAAATTTAAGGATCAAAAGTTGACTTTTATACAAGCTTATAATGACTAAAAAGAAGAACCAACAGAAGCCAAATGTAATATACACATCGCAACATGAGCTCTACCTTTACCATCTCGCTCCCTCTTCTCTTCTCCATCAATTTACTCATCGGCATCTCTCACATCAGTGAAGCGGCACCTGTTTGGGTCGACAACTATTGCCCTGACACCAAACCCTTCCTTCCTAATTCTACCTACCAAAATAACCTCAATGAACTCCTCTCATCACTTTCCTCCGCTGCCGATTCCGCCGGCAACAGCGGCAGCAGCAGTAGCGGGTTCTCCAATGCCACCGCCGGCGAATACCCACCAGACCAGACCTACGGGATCTTCCTCTGCCGTGGTGACATCGACGCCCCGACATGCAGCAAATGCGTAGCCACCGCAGCCCAAGACATTGGCTGGCGATGCCCCGGCAAAAGAATCTCCATCATCTGGTACGACATATGCATGCTAAGGTACTCGGATCAGCCCATTTACTCGATCATGCAAACAGATCCTTTTAAGAGGCTCGAAAGCGGTTGGAACGTCACAGAGGACCCATCTCGGTTCTTTCAACTCCTGAATGAAACCATGGACGATGTACTGCGGACGGCCCCGAGCAGTGGATCGGGAAGCAAATGGCTGCTGCAAAGGCTGAGCTCGTGGGCTCGCAACAGCTGTACACGTTCGCGGAGTGCACACCCGACTTGACCGCATCGGACTGCGGCACATGCCTTCGGTCGGCGATAGCACGTCTCCTCCGGAAACGACAGGAGGAAACGTATTGACTCCGAGCTGCAACGTGAGGTTTGAGACGTACTCCTTTTACAACCTCGACTCGGTGACGGTGGTCACGGTGGCAGCGCCACCACCGGTCCGGGATCTTTCTGCTTCTGTTCCGGTGACTGAACCTAAAGGTACCTTGTTTTGTTTTCTTTCGCTTTTTTATTATTATTTCCCGTTTTGTCAAGCAATATTAGATTTTTTTTTTGTCGAACAGCAATATTAGAAATTAAATAGCTGTTTTTTTCTTGGGAATAAGCCAAATTTCTTATACAAGTGGTGTTTGATCATTGGAAAGTGAATGCGTACTGCAGCTGAGTTTCCGCGATAATACAAATCTCGACGAATGTAATCATAGCCATACAACGTGTAAATCTTCTCACGATGTTGAGGGGACCACGAGGGACTGGCAAGGGATTCCACTTTTTGACATGCAAAAGCCCTTTTTAAAGTGGTTTTTGAACTCATTCTAAATAGAACGGAGGGGAAATTAGAACTCATTAGTAAAGTAATTTACAAAGTAATTTTTTGGACTCACATTTGATACTTACATGTGATCTACTTATTTAGATACTTATATTACATTATTTACTTAATAAATGTTGTAAGTTTTTATTTCTGTAAATATATACTGCTTGAATTTATTCTGTTAAATCAAACTGTTTACAAGTTCAGTTACCATAAAACTGGCAAATCATTTCTATGTTGTAAACCAATTATACCCAGCAATAAATCAATTTGTCTTTGATTATTATCCATTTGATGCATTCATATTGGACTTAGAAGGATATAAATCAGTGTATCTTTATTCAGAACCAAAGAAACACTTCTCTCCCTTGGAAAATATCTGCAAAACATACGAAAGCTATCACCACAACTGAAAGTATGATCCTCCATATGCTGGAAGAAGCAATAAATCCACATTGATAATCACTGCCATTGCAGTTCCGTTGGCGTACTTGTAGTGTTTCTCTCTCTTGCTTCTTGTTTCGTTCGGAGGAAGGGACCAGGACCCATGAGCTCGTCCAAGAAGAAGCCGGTAGTTGACTAAGTTCTTGTTGAAAACATTGTGTCCGCGGCCTGGAAAAGTTATGTGCCTTCATTGAAATGACCAGTCTCGTGTTGTTTCGTCATGTAGGCATGAATAAAACTACAAACGAGGAACCCTCGCAATATGATTTAGCTACAATACAAGCTGCTACAAACAATTTCTCTCGTCAAAACAAGTTGGGTGAAGGTGGATTTGGTGAAGTTTTTCAGGTATTATTAGTTTTGATATATCATGAACTGCTTATGTTTAGTTAAAAGACTATCAAAATATTTGAAAACAACTGAAACAATCATTTCAGGGAGGCTTCCTAATGAGCAAGATATAGCTGTGAAGAGGTTATCTTGGAGCTCAAGACAAGGTGCTGAAGAATTTAAGAATGAAATTACGGTTGTAGCAAAGCTTCAACATCGAAATCTCGTGAGGCTACTCGGATATTGTTTGGAGGGAGAAGAAAAGCTACTTGTTTATGAATTTGTGCCTAACAAAAGTTTGGACTACTTTTTGTATGGTAAGTTTAAGTTGAGTATGTAACTGTCTTCTCTAATATGTCATCCTCTTACTCATTATGTGATGAAATTGCATTTGAAAATAGGTATCTGATCAATTACTAAATTACAAGATGGCTCTCTAATTGTGTAGATCTTGAGAAAAGTATGCAATTGGATTGGTTAAAACATTATAGGATAGCATGTGGAATAGCTCGAGGAATGCACTATCTACATGAAGATTCCGACTTCGGATTATTCATCGTGACCTGAAAGCAAGCAATATCTTGTTAGACAATGATTGGAACCCAAAGATTTCAGATTTTGGCACGGCTAGGATCTTTGGAGTTGATCAAACTCATGTAAGCACTAATAAAATCGCAGGGACTCTGTAAGTTTCAAATTTCGTTACATTGGCTGATCATTTGGTCATGTCAAGAGATGTGCTCTTGTTAGAGCACACTTAGATTAAATTGTTGCATCCTCTATTTTAGGCACTTGTGTGTTGCAATCAATGTGGCTTTTCATTTGTAGGGGTTATATGCCTCCGGAGTATGTAAGGAATGGGAAATTCTCTGTTAAATCTGATGTCTATAGTTTCGGCGTCCTACTTCTAGAGATCATCACTGGAAAGAAGAATGATCATTTCTGCCAATCAGATGGGGGCAAAGATCTGGCTAGCTATGTAAGTTGCCTATACTATTGTCACTAACTAGATTATCGATGCAAATGTCACACTGCACTCTTTGATATTTCAACCGAGTCAAGCTGAACTTTGGTATAGGAAGTACATGTCCGCTTTGTCCCCTCCAAACTAACATGACTTCAGCATGGTGAATATGGTTAACATAATTTGTGTAATACTAATTATATGCTCCATTGAATTAATGCTACAATTTACCAAGGGTGTTTTCTTTCCAATGGATTGTAAACAGGCATGGAGAAACTGGAGAGACGAGACACCATTGGAAGTTTTGGATCCGGCCATCCTAGACTTGCGTTCAAGAGATGAAGTGCCGAGGTGCCTACACATCAGCTTACTTTGTGTTCAGGAAGATACGGTAGATAGACCCACCATGGCGACAGTGCTTCACATGCTCAACAGCAAGCCTGTCACTATGCCGCAACCTCAACGTCCGGCCTTCTTCCCTCAAAGCACAGACCAATCCATTAGTAGATCAACACAGCAATCGGTCAACGGAGTGACAATTACGGAATCATACCCCCGATGATACAGGTAATTGTTTTATGTGATAGCTTTGCAGGCCTTGATATAATTGGCCTTCCGTGGATACCATTAGTGAACAATGAGCAACGTCTGTTTACTGGAGATCCTATGTATGTATGACTTCCATTTCTCAACTTTGTGCTTTCATCATTAAGTCAGCAGTCCCTTTAGTTGCTCAATTGCCGCTTAGCCCAGTGCTTATGATAATGCGCTATAGAACCTTCAACATGCCAAGGGACCAAGCATGGCATAGGTAGCGGCATAGGAATTGACTTTGGTGTCAGCAACTGACAAAGCCTAACTCAGAGTTGGCAGAGGTTTTCCAACAAGATAGGAGATCTCATAAGGATGATGATAGGAGATCTCGGAAGGAGAAATATTATAAGCTTTGAATGGAAGCACTGATAAATCAATGCACTAGCTCTAAATATCCTAAGGTAGCAAAATTTCTGCAACCTACATGAATGGTGTTACTGTTATGACTGCCCCGCTATTCACATTATCAAATTAATTTTTTTAAATAAACAAAAATACATTATTACTAAGACTCCATTTGTTTTGTGGAAAATGAATAATTTAGAAAATATTTTCCTAAAAATGATCACTTGTATTGATTACAAAAATGGATGAACAAAAAATGCTTTCACAATCTATGAAAATATTTTAGCAATGAAAACATTTTTCATTTATTTCAAACAATACCGGCAAACATTTCCAATAAAATATTTTTTGAATCATTCACTTTTCATAAGACAAACGGAGCCTAATAGAAGGGAAAAGTGCAAAAAAAAAGTTATAAACCTGTTGCATTTGTACTAATTTAGTTATGAACCTTTCAATTAGACCAACTTAATCCTAAACCTTTTGCTATTGGCATCAATTCAATTAATCTGGCTAATTTTGGTTGGCGGCGCGATGTAGATGACAACCGGTAGTTGAACGCCGATATGGCAATTTTTAAATGATTTTTTTTAAATTTTTTAAAATTTTTTTATTTTCTTTTTCCTCCTTTGACTTTCCTCACAGTGGCCGGCGAGGGTTGTAGCCCTTACCTAGCCTTGCCTAAGGCCAAAAGCGAGATCCGGGCGAAGCCACCCCGCCCGCGGTCTGGACGAGGCTAGTCAAGGGTCGTGACTCTTGCCAATGGCTGGCAAAGGCTTCACGGCCCTCAACTCCATTGTGAGGAAAGTACAAGGAGGAAGAAGAAGGAAAAGAAAAGAAAAAAGAAAAGAAAAAAATTAATAAAAAATTCAAAAAAAAAAAAAAAATTTAAAAATTGCCATATCAGCGTCCGATCACCGAACGGCATCCACGTTAGAGCTAGCCAGCTAAAATTGGCCAGATGGACTGAATTGATACCAATGTGAAAATGTTTATTATTAAATGTATTTAATGAAATGTTTAGGACTGAATTGGCACCAATATAATAGGTTTATAACTTTTTTGGTTTTTCCCCCTAATAAAACATTATATAAATTAGTTTATTTTTTCACCTTTTGGCTAAAAACCGGACTCTAAGCCCAAACAATTACTTATATGACATAATCTTGGCCCAAATATGCCTAGATGGTCATTTGATTATGAAGGCATGAAATTCAAATGTGGGCTGCTAACTTCGAGTGGCCTAAATAAAACAGGAGGAGCAAAAACTGTGTTGTTTCCGCATGAAATAAAGATGAATGAGAAGCTCGGTTAGCTATTCGTCTTTCCGTGACATGGCTTAACTATGAAATGTTTTATAAATTCTAAAAGATCACAATAAATTTATTATCGAAAACTTGTAATAGTTTGAGTAGCTTCTTAATTTTTCTTCAATAAAGTGAAGATTGCTTAAGTTGTAAGAAAGTTTGTTGGTAGCAAATGGCTGTTATCGTTGCTTATAGATTCGAGTACCAGTGGACAAAACAAGAATGTCGCTACATGTCACAAATTATTGCAAGGAAACATAGGACACGACTTTTGTCATTCCATGTGGAAAATTATTGAATGAAATCTGTGTAGGACGAGATTATTGTGAGTACATGATAGCGTCACAAGGAAAATTCTGTGTTTTTAAAAATTAGTTAGAGCGAAACGTGAGTTAAAAGCCCGAAAGAGATTCGCCTTACTTATCACCGAGTGCAAGTAATATCTTGCTTGTGCTACCCATTTTGGCTTTAGCTCGCATCTTATATGACTTATGGGGATTAGACACTATTTCAGGAAAAAAAGAGAAAAGTAGTGGGCTGTGGTCCATCTATTTTATAAAGCTTTGTTGAAACAGACCTATTCACCTTACCGATATTGCATAGTGCGAGGATCCAATTGCAACATGGTATACTGCCTTTTATGATATTAGAAGTTTGGGCCATGTTGTTGATGAATCTCTTACCAGTTCTCTCCCACCGTTTTCTCTCTTCCTCCTTCGCTCCCTTCAAGCTTCTCTTCTCCTCCAAAACCAGTGAGCACGAGCATGGAGCGTCTTCTCTTCCTCCACCCTTCTCTGGTTCTTCTTCTCTTTTCTTCTTCAGTGAAACTTTCTGCCGCTCTTCCTCTTCCTCAGTGGCCAAAGTTTGCTCTCCTTCCTACTCTTTCTGGTTCTCTCGTCCCTCGCGAAAATTAGCCTGCCGTTGTCATGCCTGCCTCGCCCCTCTCAATGAACGTCCAGCACGCGCTTCCCCATCGGAATCTTGCTTTTGGGCGTCCTTATCCCTCACGCCAGGCCAGCAATTCTAGAAGGTGCCTGGATTAGCTCTCGTCACTCGCGGTTTCGTTCACGGGCACCCTCACAGAGGCTGTTCACCGGCGCTTTCTTCTTCAGGCTTGGCCACCGCGTCTCCCTTGTCCCTCTCGCTGGACTTGCATAAAAGAAAGCTGATGGATTTAAGGCTGGGCTTTTGCTTCCCTTTTTTAATCTCTAGTGGGCTTTGAAAATGTGGAAGAAATGGACTGGAAAAGGGATAAAGAGAGGAAAAATTGTTTAAAAACTCCTAAACCTATTGTATTTTTGTCAATTCGATTTTAAACTTTTTAATTTTGTCGATTAGTCTCCTAAACCGTTATACCTTCTATCAATTGAGTCCGTTTGACCAATTTTAGTTTGAAATTAGTAACATGGATGGCTAGCGTAGACATGATAATTTTAGTAACATTTTATTAATTTTTTTTTAATATTTTATATATTTTCCTTTTCTTCATTTTTTTTTTTTAATTTTCTTATAGGGTGTGGCAAGAAGGCTAGTGAGGCGGGTTGATGACCCTCACTAGACAAAGGCAAGGGCATCGTGGCCCTTGTCGGCGAAAGGGAGGGCACATGAGCCTTCACCCAGCACAGGTGAGAGCTGCGATGCCCTTGCCTAGGACTAGCAAGGGTCAGTTAGTCACTCTCACTGACCTTTTCTTCAAACCCTAAAAAGAAAATAATAAAAAAAAGAAAAAAGCATAAAAAAATTCAAAAAATTATTAAAATATCATTAAACATTGTTTAAAATTATCACGTTAGCATCAACCGTCCAAGTTAGTAATTTCTAATCGAATTCTTAATTTCTAATTGAATTCTTGATCTTACATTATTTTTCTATTCAAGCCACTCCCTTTAGTAGCGATGCTCAGGGTCAACGGAGTCAACTTGGACAATCTTCTTAGCCGTATTTCTCTGAAAGTTCTTTTGGCCAAATATGACGGATGCTTTTCACACGCAAGTTGATCTCAACTAGTCACGAGCTGATACAGTTGATATCATACATCGGCTTTTATGGGATCATCGCAAGATAAACATTTGGTCAAGGGAGCAGACAAAATGATTGTTGCACCTAAATTTTTGTCGACGCACTTGACCAAATATTTATCTTGCGATGGCCCCATAAAAGTCGACGTATGATATCAACTGTATCAGCTCGTGAATAGTTGAGATGAACTTGCGTATGAAAAACACCCGTCATATTTGGCCACAAGAACTTTCAGAGAAAAACGGCTAAGAAGATTGTCCAAGTTGACTCCGTTGACCCTGAGCATCGCTACTAAAAAAGGAGGGGCTTGAATAGAAAAATAATGTAAGATCAAGAATTCGATTAGACAAATCAAAAGTTCGTGGACTTGATTGAAAGAAAGAAACAAATCTAAGGACCAAAAGTGGGCTTTTATACTAGCTTATCATGACTAAAGAGATAGACTACAAGAAAATCTCGAGAACCAATGAATACCAGAGGTAATTTACCCATCACAACATGAACTCTTCCTTCACCATCTCCCTCCCTCTACTCTTCTCCATCAACTTGCTCATCCGCATCTTGTTGTTTTGATCTACTACCCTGGTCTGTGAATTACTATGCGCTTAGAAAAGGACCGTAATGGCCGGGAACTACTTTGCAATGAAGTGATTCTATGTCTCTCAGAGCAGGGTGTCCGAGACCTGTAAACGTCTCTTCAATCATCACATGCTAATTGCTGCCTGCTGGGTAATTAACATAAAAACTTTGTGTAGTAGTTTTTTGTTATGAATTTTTTCCCCGGACTGAACAAATTAGTTCACGTCCTTAGCTCAATTGACATTGCAAGCATGTCCATTGGCATTGGAAGTGACAATCCTACAACTTGTCCAATACAAATCACCTCGGAAAAGTGTCTGAAAAAGTCATAAACTTATTGTATTAATATCAATTTAGTTCTAAGCCTTTTAATAGTACGAATTCAATATTAAATATTTTGACTTAAAACTAATTCAATCATTTTGGCTAATTTTGATCAAATAATGCCTATGTGCACACCAGACAGCCAACATGACACGACCAACGCTCATGTAGATAATTTTTTTAATAATATTTTAATAATTTATGATTTTTTTTCTATTTTTACTTTTATCTTTCTTTTGTTCCTTTCTTTTTATTTTCTCTCTTTTTTTCCTCATCTATCTTTCCTCTAGTGGCTAGCACGGCCATGGCCAACGAGAGCTGGCCTTGCTTGAGCAAGAGTGGCCCTCACCAACACAGGTAGGCGTAATTATTCACTTGTATCCTCCCGAGAGTATTTGTTATTGGATTTAATCTTGATTTTGAGAAGTGTAAAGGGGTAAGCAATGCTTGTATATTGATAATGGGATCTATCAGCTTTGAGTAGAATCTGTACGTGCTTCATTGTAATTGCTCACACAATTACTAATGGATTCTAGCATATTGGTGGCTATTAATTTGGAAGCGCGGACATAGATTTGATCTAAGTCAAATCACCATAAAGATCTACGTCCATCGTTTTCTATATCTTTACTTATTTTATTATATATATGATAGAAGTAGTTTGCACTTGATCTTATCAATCTAGTTTTGCATCTATCAAACCGTTCCTACATCTATCAAACTCATTCTTTTTCTCTCACTAATACCCCAGTTTTACATCTATTTCTAAATACATAACAAACGTTCTTAGGTCATAATACATTCTTTTTTCTTTTCCCTCACTAGCATTCGAACAACATATTAACTCAATCCCTTTAAATTGCTTCCGTTCTTCTCTCTCATAATTATTTAGATCCTTTATTTCCTATTGAATTACTCCTACCAAAGTGAGATTATTCCCTCTAAGAAATACTCTTCCCTTTGCAGTTCAAGGTGAAAATAAGCAAAGTCGCAACAAGCCACGAATTTAAATTATGGGAATTGCTATTAATAATTCGTGAAAACGAGAAAATCACATTAAAAAAAAAACCTGGGAACATACACCACACAATCAAACCCTGGACAAGCAACTTCTTTGTGGATGCAATGAACACACCAATGCGCCATCTCGAAGAAAAGTCGACGGGAAAAGGAATTGGCGTTATTCAAGTTTGTGACGGAAGATGCAGACTACTATAAATTGGGGATAAGACTCGCACTTGTGTCCGAATGTTCTCTCTTTCTCCTCCCCTTCCCCCTTCGTGCGATTCCCACTCCCCCACCGGACACCCTTGCCAAGTTCAAATTTGCTTCTTCTCTCTCTCTCCTTTTTTACTAGTCAAAGGCTTCTTCTCTCACTTATCTCTTCTTCTCTCTCCTCTTTCTTCTCCCCCAACCCCACGTGACCGAAGCCCCCTCTTTCTTTCTTCTTGTTCGTGAAAAACCAGCAAGCGGAGGAAGAAGGACAGCAGCTCGCCGAAGCCATCGCTGCCGCACCGGAGCTAGACCGCCGCCCGCACCGCACGCCCGCGCACGCCGCGCACTCCGCCGCCTCCCGTCCGCGCTTGCCGCCCTCGCCGTGCGCCGTCCAGCCCCGTTTGGCCTCTGCCCAACTCTGTTCAGCCCCCGTCCGGCCACCTCCGGCCACCGTTTGAGCTCGCCGGACCTCCACCGGCCTTCCCCCGCACCTTGCCACCCTTGCTGCGTTATTTGGTTGCTGTTTGGTGTTCTTTTTCAGCCCGGACAGCCACCCCACGGAGTGGGTTTCCAGCGGCTTTAGGCCCACATTTGGGCCGTATCCGGGCCCCGAACCCGAGCCGTGCTTTGGGAAGAATCGTTCCTCGTGTTGTCCCCATCGGATTGATACGTTTTGCGCGCGATTCTGGTGAGTAATCTCACTAATTCCGGATTAGTCGGCTAATTATGCTTAAGGTTGGTTTAGTTTTAATTAATTATGTTTAGGTTGTTAGATTAGAATAAATTATCAATTATTAGTCAATTGTGATGCGATTTAGATAAATGGATTGCGCAATTACCAAGTAGACGTGATTTACTAATTATTGGAAATGCCTCGGGATTTTTCCCGACCCTTAGTGGGCTTCAATTAGGCTTTTCGGGCCTAAGTGAAATTTTTAGTATTTAAATATTAATTTTCGGAATTAAATTAAATAATTATTTATTTTCCGAAAATTCAACTGAGATGGTCTGGAACCGGAATATTATGCTGGTGACTGTGGTGAAATCCGTTTATTTAATTGGGCTTTATTTTGTCTTAAATTGAACTTTTAATAATTATTAATTAATTTTCGAAATTAATTAATAATTTAATTATTTTTCGGAAATTAAGATTTTGATGGCCGACGACCGAAATCTCGTGCTGATTGTCGTGGCGCAGTCCGTTCATTTATTTGAGCTCTACGTTGTATGAAATTAAATAAATTGTGATATTTTAGGGATTTACCCTAAATTGATTGAAATTGAGTGAAATTGAATTATTGATTGGTAGATGGCCAAGTATGGCTAGTTAGCAATTGTAATGCCTTGTTGAGCTGTAAGTGGAGAGAGCGATGAGAGCTAACTGAGAATTTTATTGGCTGAGACCGATCAAGTACGAAGTATAGACAGGCGTGGTTCGGTGAAAAAGTACATCACTGTGCGAAAACGGCGCTTTAAAGAATGCACGTAGACAGTCTATGACTTATGGTAGGCGTGGTTCAGTGATGAAGAACATCACTGTGCGAAAACAACGCCTTAAAGAACGCACGTAGACTACCTATGAATCGACAGGCGTGGTTCGGTGATGAAGGACATCATTGTGCGAAAACGGCGCCTTAAAGAACGCACGTAGACTGTCAGTGATTTGTGACCTATGACGGGCGTGGTTCGGTGATGAGGAATATCACTATGCGAAAACGGTGCCTTAAAGAACGCACGTAGACCGTCTGTTACTTATGTCACATTGGCGAAAATGACGCCCGAGGCGAAAATGACGCCCGAGAGCATTGATGGAGCTCTGTGACTAAGTGTACTATTGGAGGTTATGTGGGATGGAGTGAATGACCTAGAAATGATTCGACTGACTTGTAATCGACTAGGTCGATTGATCGATGCTTCGATCGGTGATATGATTGCTTGGTGCCTATTATGAGTTGTACTAATATGCAGGTGGAATCTGATGCCAATGTACGTCTTTTGACATGTGCGTGTTTAGGCAGCCTATAGTATAATGATTTACTAATTGGGCTTAGTGGGGTAGAACTCGCTGAGACGTAGTCTCATCCCAATTTGGGGAAAAAACATTTTAGGACCTCGTTGAGGAGCTAAGGAGGAGTCTGAGAATGAGAATTCGGAGGAGAAATCTGAGGAAAAGGATTTTTGGAAGAAGAAGATATTATCGAGAGAGATTTGGAGTACGATTTGGATGAGGATTGAGATCCTGTCCTCTTTTGTGAATCCTGTCTTGATGTTAATAGAGTTAAAGTAAAAAGTTGTGAATAGTTGTAAAGTACTCCGGTTTGTATTTTATATCCCATCGTTTTATTGTCTGGGGATTTTAACTACTTCCGCATGTGCTAAAAAAGAAAAAAAAGAAAGGGTCGGCGATACATAGTCCTGAGATATCGCATTATAAAATCGACCAAGGGAGAAGGATGTGTGCGTGCCCGAGGATTGGGGCGTGACAAATAGAATAAGAATATAAAAAATAGGAATGCGTTTGATGGCCATCGCTCACCATCGTCACTGCTGTCGCTTGCGCTATAGCCACCGCCACCGACCACTTGTGGCCATCGACTGCTGATCGCCGCCACCACCACCCATTGCAGCCACCCCTTGCCGCGTTGCCAATTGGCAATGGTGGTCAGCCGACGGCAACAGCAGTGACGGAGGGCAGCAATTGGTAGAAATTATTTTCGAAAACAAAAAATTACCTTTTTTTTTTACTTCTTATTTATATTTAAAATATATTCCTCAGCTACTTTTTTATATTGGGAATAGAAAAATAGTTGACGTCACCAAATGATTTTTTTTTTTTTTCATTTCAGGGAGTAAAAGAATAAAAGAATAGAATGTTCCCATGTGCTACCCAACTGTTCTGGCTCATAATTAGTTGAGCGAAAGTTACGGGTGAAAAGCACCCGTCGTATTTGGCCACAATAACTTTCGGAGAAATACGGCCAAGAAGATTGTTCTTGAGGAGTGGCACTTAGGGGAGGTGCTTGAATAGAAAAAATGTAAGATCAAGAATTCGATTAGTCAAATCAAAAGCTCTTGGAAAGAGAAAAAAAAAATACAAATCTGTGAACCAAAAGTGGGCTTTCATACAATGCTTATAATGACTCAAGAAGAACCCGCGAAAGCCAAATGTAACATATCCATCACAACATGAGCTCTATCTTCACCATGTCCTTCCCTCTCCTCTTCTCCCTCAATTTGCTCATCAGCATCTCACACATCAGCGAAGCAGCACCTGTTTTTATCGACAACTATTGCCCCGACACCAAACCCTTTCTTCCTAATTCCACCTACCAAACAAACCTCGACATTCTCCTCTCATCACTTTCCTCCATGGCCGAGTCCGCCAGCAACAACATCAGCAGCAGTGGCGGGTTCAGCAACGCCACTGCTGGCAGATACCCGCCAGACCAGACCTACGGGATCTTCCTCTGCCGTGGTGACATCGACGCCCCAACATGCAGCAACTGCGTAGCCAAGGCAGCCCAAGATATTGGCCGGCGATGCCCTGGCAAAAGAATCTCCATCATCTGGTACGACATATGCATGCTAAGGTACTCGGATCAGCCCATTTACTCGGTCATGCAACAATTCCCTGTGGCGAAGCAGGTGAACGGTTTGAACGTCACAGAGGACCCATCTCGGTTCTTTCAACTCCTGAATGAAACCATGGACGATGTACTGCGGAGGGCCCCGAGCAGTGGATCGGGGAAGAAAGTGGCCGCCGCAGAGGCTGAGCTCGTGGGCTCGCAACGGCTGTACACGCTCGCGGAGTGCACGCCCGATTTGACCGCATCGGACTGCGGCACATGCCTTCGGTCGGCGATAGCTCGTCTCCCTCCGGAAACGCCAGGAGGAAAGGTATTTACTCCGAGCTGCAACGTGAGGTTTGAGGTCTACTCCTTTTACGACCCCGACTTGGTGACTGTGGTGACGGTGGCAGCGCCACCACCGGTCCGGCTTCTTTCTCCTCCTGCTCAGGTGACTGCACCTAAAGGTACCTGGTTTTGTTTTCTCTGGCTTTTTTATTATTATTTCCCACTCTGTCCCGCAATATTATAATTTTCTTTTTTTCGTCGAACAGCAATATTATAAATTAAATAGCTGTTTTTCGCTTGGGAATAAGCCAAATTTCTTATACAATTGGTGTTTGATCGTTGGAATGTGTACTGCAGCTGAGTTTCCACGATAATACAATCTCGATGAATGTAATCATAGCCATTTAATGTGTAAATCTTTTTATGGTGTTGACGGACTATAGATTAATATTTTTCCAAAGAAAATGGCACCTTAAATTCAAGTGAGGAGATGTTGATGGACTACATATTAATATTTTTCCAAAGAAAATGCCACCTTAAAGTCAAGTGAGGATCGAGTGGATGCATACGACTCCTGGTAAACACGGGCATGAGTGGACCACGAGGGACTGGCACGGGGATTCCACTTTGACTTGCAAGAGCCCTTTTTTAAAGTGGTTTTTGAACTCATTTTAAATAGAACGGACGGGAAATTAAAAATCACTAGTAAAGTGATTTACAAAGTAATTTTTTGGCCTCATATTTGATACTTACATGTGATCTACTTATTCAGATAATTATATTATATTATATCATTTACTAAATAAATGTTGTAAGCTTTTTCTGTAAATATGCACTTCTTGAATTTATTCTGTCAGATCAAACCATTTACGAGTCTAGTTACAATAAAACTCGCAAATAATTTCTATGTTGTAAACCAATTTTACCCAGCGGTAAATCAAATTGTCTTTGATTACCATCCATTTGATGCATTCGTATTGGACTTAGAAGGATATAAATTGGCGTATCTTTATTCAGAACCAAAGAAACACTTCTCTCCCTTGGAAAATATCTGCAAAACATACGAAAGCTATCATCACAACTGAAAGTATGATCCTCCATATGCAGGAAGAAGCAATAAATCCACATTGATAATCACTGCCATTGCAGTTCCCGTTGGCGTACTTGTAGTGTTTCTGTCTCTTGCTTCTTGTTTCGTTTGGAGGAAAGGGACCACGACCCATGAGCTCGTCCAAGAAGAAGCCGGTAGTTGGCTAAGTTCTTGTTGAAAACATTGTGTCCGCGGCTTGGAAAGGTTATGTGCCTTCATTGAAATGACCAGTCTCATGCGGTTTTGTCATGTAGGCACGAATAAAATTACAAATGAAGAACCCTCGCAATATGATTTAGCTTCAATACAAGCTGCTACAAACAATTTCTCTCATCAAAACAAGTTGGGTGAAGGTGGATTCGGTGAAGTTTTTCAGGTATTATTAGTTTTGATGCATCAGGAACTGCTTATGTTTAGTTAAAAGACTATCGTCAAAAGAAAAGAAAACAACTAGAATAATGATTGCAGGGGAGGCTTCCTAATGGGCAAGATATAGCAGTGAAGAGGCTATCTCGGAGCTCAAGACAAGGTGCTGAAGAATTTAAGAATGAAGTTACATTGGTAGCAAATCTTCAACATCGAAACCTCGTGCGGCTACTCGGATATTGTTTGGAGGGAGAAGAAAAGCTACTTGTTTTTGAATTTGTGCCTCACAAAAGTCTAGACTACTTTTTGTATGGTAAGTTTAAGTTGGGTACAAAACTGTCTTCTCTAATATGCCGGCCTCTTACTCATTATATGATGAAATTGTAATTGAAAATAGGTATCTAATCTTAGCAAGCTAGATCAATTACTAAATTACAAGATGACTCTCTAATTGTGCAGATCCTGAGAAAAATATGCAATTGGATTGGTTAAAGCGTTATAAGATAGCATGGGGAATAGCTCGAGGAATGCACTATCTACATGAAGATTCCCGACTTCGGATTATTCATCGTGACCTAAAAGCAAGCAATATCTTGTTAGATAGTGACTGGAACCCAAGGATTTCAGATTTTGGTACGGCCAGGATTTTTGGAGTTGATCAAACTCATGCAAGCACTAATAAAATCGCGGGGACTTTGTAAGTTTCAAATTGTCATTACATTGGCTGATCATTTGGTCATGTCAAGAGATGTGACTCCCTACATGGCATTGATTCGAGCATACTTAGATTGAATTGTTGTATCCTCTATTTTAGGCACATGTGTGTTGCAATCAATGTGGTTTTTCGTTTGTAGGGGTTATATGCCTCCGGAATATGTAAGGAATGGCAAATTCTCCGTTAAATCCGATGTCTATAGTTTCGGTGTCCTACTTCTAGAGATCATCACTGGAAAGAAGAATGATCATTTCTGCCAATCAGATGGGGGCGAAGATCTAGCTAGCTATGTAAGTTGCCTATACTATTGTCACTGACCAGGTTATTGATGCAAATGTCATACTGCACCATTTGATATTTCGATTAAGTCAGGCCGAACTTTGATACAGGAAGTACATGTACACGTTGCTCCCTCCAAACTAACATGACTTTAGCATTGCGACTATGGTTAACATAACTTGTGTAATACTAATTATATGCTCCATTGAATTAATGCTACAATTTACCGAGGGTGTTTTCTTTCTAATGGATTGTAAACAGGCATGGAGAAACTGGAGAGACGGGACACCATTGGAAGTCATGGATCCGGCCATCCTAGACTTGCGTTCAAGAGATGAAGTGTTGAGGTGCCTACACATCAGCTTACTTTGTGTTCAGGAAGTTACGGTTGATAGACCCACCATGGCGACAGTGCTTCGCATGCTTAGTAGCCAGCCCGTCACTATGCCGCAGCCTCAACGTCCGGCCTTCTTCCCTCAAAGTACAGACCAATATATTAGTAGATCAATACAGCAATCGGTCAACGGAGTGACAATTACAGAATCATACCCCCGATGATACAAGTAATTGTTTTATGTGATAGCTTTGCAGGCCTTGATATAATTGGCCTTCCGTGGATACCACTAGTGAACAATGAGCAATGTCTGTTTACTGGAGATCCTATGTATGACTTTTATTTCTCAACTTTGCGCTTTCATCGTTAAGCAGTTCCCTTGAGTTGCTCAACTGCCGCTTAGTTTAGTGCTCATGATGATGCGCTACGAAACCTTCAATATGCCAAAGGAACAAAAACAGCATAGCTAGCGGCATAGGAACCGGCTTGGCATCAGCAGCTGATAGAGTCTAACTCGGAGTTGGCAGATGTTTTCCGACAAGATAGGAGATCTCATAAGGATGATGATAGGAGATCTCAGAAGGAGAAGTATTACAAGCTTTGAATGGAAGCGCCGATTAATCAATGCACTAGCTCTAACTATCCTAAGGTAGCAAAATTTCCCGTTGCGTTCATTGCAACCTACATGAATGATGTTACGGCTGCCCCGCTGTTCACATTGTCAAATCAAAAATCTTTTTCAAATAAACAAAAAAAAAAAAAAACTGTATCACTAAGGCTTCATTTGTTTCGTGGAAAATAAATAATTTATGAAATATTTTCCTAAAAATGATCACTTGTATCAATTACAAAAATGGAACAAAAAATTCTTTCACAATCTATGAAAATGTTTGGCATTAATTTGTATTGATAATGAAAACATTTTCATTTATTTCAAACGATACCGACAATCATTTCAATAAAAAAAATTCAAATCATTCATTTTTCGCAAGACAAGCGTAGCCTAATAGAAGGGAAAAGTGCAAAAAAAGTCATAAACTTATTATATTTGTACTAATTTAGTCATAAATCTTTCGATTGAACCAACTTAATCCTAAACATTTTCATATTGGCATCAATTCATTCCATCTAGCGAATTTTGGCCAGGCAATGCTAATGTGGACTCCAGCCAATGGCCGGACACTAATATGACAATTTTAAAATAATTTGTTTATTTTATTCTTTTATTTATATTTTCTTTTTCTTTTCATTTTTCCTTTTCTTTTCCTTGTAGTGGCTGGCTGGCAAGGGTTGCGGCCCTTACCTAGCCTCGCCCGTAGCAAGGCCAGGGGAGGCTGGCCTTGCCTAGATTTGGGTGAAGCCACCTTGCCTGCGATCTTGGATGAGGTCTATGACCGCTGCTGATGGCTGGCAAAGACTCCGCGGCCCTCAACCCCATTGCAAGGAAAGTCCAAGGAGGAAGAAGAAGGAAAAGAAAATGAAAAAAGAAAAGAAAAAGAAGAGAAAAAAATTAATACAAAATTCATAAAAATAAAAATAAAAATAAAAATTGCCTTGTTAGTGTCCGGTCCCCAATCGACATCCACGTCAGCATCGGCCAGCTAAAATTTGTCAGATGGACTGAATTGGTACCAATGTGAAAAAATTTATCATTAAATTGGTTCAATTGAAAGATTTATGACTAAATTAGTATCAATGCTATATGTTTCTAACATTTTCCCCCTAATAGAATATTATTTAAACTAGTTTCTTTTTTCACCTTTTTTTTTTCTAAAAACCAGACTCTAAGCCCAAACAATTACTGATATGACATAATCTTGGCACAAATATGCCTACATGGTCATTTGATTATGAAGGCATGACATTCAAATGTGGATTGCTAGCATCGAGTGGCCTAAATAAAACGGGAGGAGCAAAAACTGTGTTGTTTCCGCATAAAATAAAGATGAGTGGGAAGCTCGGTTAGCTATTCGTCTTTCTGTGACATGGCTTAACTATGAATTGTTTTATAATTCTAAAAGATCACAACAAATTTATTATCGAAAACTTGTAATAGTCTAAGTAGAGTCTTAATTTGCCTTCAATAAAGTGAAGATTGTTTAAGTTCTAAGAAAGTTTGTTGGTAGAAAATGGCTGTTATCGTTGCTCATAGGTCCGAGTACCACCAAAGCCTCGTGACATGGACAAAACAAGAGTGTCGTTACATGTCACAAATTATTGTAAGGAAACATAAGATGCAACTTTTGTCATTCCATGTGGCAAATTATTAAATGAAATATGTGGAGGACAAGACTATTGTGAGTACATGATGGTGTCAGAAAGGAAAATTCTGAGTTATTAAAAAATTAGTTAGAGCGATACGTGAGTTAAAAGCCTGAAAGAGCTTCGCCTTACTTATCACCGAGTGCAAGTAATATCTTGATTGTGCTACCCATTCCGGTTTTAGCTCGCATCTTATATGACTTACGTGATTAGACACTATTTCACGAGAAAAGAGAGAAGGAATGGGCTGTGGTCCATCTATTTTATAAAGCTTTGTTGAAACAGACCTGTTCACCTTACCAATATTGCATTAAAGTATTCCGTAATATTTTCACCACGTGGTGCGGGGATCCAATTGCAACATGGTATATTGTCTTTCACGATATAAGTTTGAGCCATGTTGTCGGTGAATCTCTTGCCAGTTTGTAGATTGAACATTTTGCTACAACGTTGAGGTTTTGGAGGTTGGAAAATTGGTGCCGCGACTTTATTCTGTTAATATATGCAATAAATGTTTTCGGAATATCTTCTGTGTATGTGTCTCGGTTCCTTTCTTTGCATGCTATTGGAAAGTATCCTTGTTGTTACTTCGGAACATGGAGCAGGAATTCAAGTATTTACCGATTTTTGTTGATAGAAGATTCAGATTATTTTGGTATAGTGCTGGAAAATTTTCTGCTTTGTTTAGCAACGTTGGATCTCGGAAGTGACAATTTCAGTCTATACCGAATGTGCTTAGGGATGGCCATTTCGATTCCCATGGGGCTGCTAGGGACAGGAAGGCTGCCCCTATTTAGGGGTGAGCGTGGTTCCGGGTAGAACCGGGAACCGGAGGAGGTTCCGGTTCGGTTCCCGGTTCTAAAGGAACCGGTTCCGGTTCCCGGTTCTCTTTTTCCGGGAACCGGAACCGGCAAAGTTACAAAATAACAAACCCTAATTATTTCCATGCGATTCCCCCCTTCCGTTCAACTTTCCCCCCTTTCCCTTTCTTTTTCCCTCTCTCTTTTCTCCACCTTTTCCTCCTCACGTCACTTCCTGCCCCCCACTTTTTTCTTTTCTCTCTCTCTCTCTCTCTCTCTCTTCTCTCTTCTCTTTCCCCCTCTCTCGGCCGAACCCCCCCACCTCTTCTTCTTCTTCTTCTTCTTCCTTCCTCTCGCCGGTTGCTGCTTCACCCACCACCACACCGCCGCCCCACGCCCTACTCACCACCACCTCTTGGCCACCAAACCCCCACCACCCACTGCTCGTCCAACAAGCCGTCTCTCCGTTGAGCCCGACGAGCTGTCTTGCCGTCCGCGCCACCGTGAGGCACCGCCGCCGTCCCCAAGCCACCATCACCACTTCTTGCTGCCGCTTGCTCGGCCGTCTGAGCCATCGTTGCTCCGAACCGTCACCACCTCCGCCCGAACTGAGCTCTTCCCCCCTTGGCCGTGGGTTGAGCCGCGGCTGCCACCGTCTTCAGTGCGCCGTTCATGCCGCCGTTGGTGCCGTGAGTCTCGTGCCTTCGTCGCCGTCGCGCCACCGTCGCCGCGTGCTCGCCGTCGCCAGATCAAGAAGAAGCTGGTGAAGAAGAACCGGAACCGGAACCGAACAGGCCCATCCCTCACTGGATTCGCATGCGAACCGACAACACTTTCCTTCACATTTTGTCCAAAAAAAGCCGTCTTTTTATTTTATTTTATTTTTTTGTGGCCTAATTTTTGTCGCCGAAATCGTTCAGGTACAACGCGAAGCGTAGGCACTGGCGCCGCACCAAGCTAGGGTTCCGAGGTGTTTTCATGGGAGGGAGGAGTTGCTTTTGCTTTGGGTTAGAGCTTTTTAGTTGTTGCGAAAGAGACCTTGATGCTTTTCTGATTATTGCTTTTAAGCGAATTGAAGACTTTTAAGCGAATTGATTTTCTTAATAAAACCACCTGGAATTTCTGTATGTATTGTCGAGACTTAGATACATGAGATAGCATTTATGAAGGTCTATAGGGTCTGATTATTTTGGTTCTGCTTAAAGGCATGCATTTCAGATTTTAATTGTCTATGTATTTTCTTTCTGACTAATTCTGGAAAGCTAGCAGTCTCATGACTCTGATGATCTTTGTGCCATGTGTGTGATTGAAAACTCGATAAATCCACCATCTCCCTTACGACTTCTTATGGGTTTATAA
This sequence comes from Eucalyptus leucophloia subsp. euroa, assembly GCA_017140325.1. Classification (NCBI taxonomy): domain Eukaryota; kingdom Viridiplantae; phylum Streptophyta; class Magnoliopsida; order Myrtales; family Myrtaceae; genus Eucalyptus; species Eucalyptus leucophloia. The sequence continues at coordinate 47,411,582 of CM029472.1, forward strand.
ATAAAGTTTCTAATTTGAATGTACGCAGTATATCCTTGATGAGGTCGATTGTACTTTTGTTCCCATGAATGGTGCTTTGATTGCCTATTCCTTCATTTTCACATGCAATGTATCCTCGAGTTCACCTTACAGCAAGTTAGTTATTTTACGTTTTGCTAAAAAGGAAAAAAACTGGGTGATGTTTTGCAGGTTACTACTTTCATCAAAACTTGCAAAGAACAGATTGATATCCTGCAAGTTAGCATAACTGAGGAGGAAAGAAAGTTGAAGGGATGGCTTGGCCTTAGTGCTGATGGTTCTAAATTTCTAATGCTGATAGCCTGATACCATAGCACACAAACAGGGAGTGGTGAGGCGATTCTGTATTTCATGCATCTTTTGGCAGTGTAATCTTATGACTGTGCATGATTTTTAAGGAAACTAATTGTTCAGTTACTCTTTATTTAGATTGAAACATATAACATTAATTTGGTGAGGCTAGAGATGCTTTAGGACTTCTTTTTTTTTTTGGTAGAAAAACAGAAGTAATGCTTTAGGACTTTAGATTCCATAGAAAGGACGTAAGTTTGTTGTAATGCTTTATGAGTTATTTGAGATGTTTCATGATTAAGCCTCTGTTAATTTATTCTAGCGTTCATGTCACTCAGACTTCTGTTCTGGTGTATGTATTGTTCAGGTAGAGTTGACGAGCCTTCTAGATTCAGTCCATCAAACGGAAACGAAGATGGTGGAAATGTCTGCATTGAATCACCTCATTTCCACACATTTGTCTTTGTGTGGTTTATATACCCTAGTGTCTACTGTATGTTGTGCCGCACATATATTTTGCCCTTTGATTTGGGTTTTTCAGCTTAACCTGGACAACTACTAGGTAATGTTATAATAATATCTTTACTGATGGTGTATGCTATCCTTTAGATTTATTGCAATTATATCACTATTAATCATAAATTTTGAGTAGGTGAATGTCAAAAGTGGTAAAACTCATGTTCAAATTGGACTGTTGGGTGCATTATGAATTTATGAGTAAGAAAGGCATGCTTATTGATCCTCTCGTCATTGCCAGGTGTTTTTCTGCAAGTACAATGACCCAATTTATGTGAAGATGGAGAAGTTAAGAAATCATGATAAAGCTTGCTTTGGACAGAAATATTACGTCTGTGGGACATCCTCTTTCTATTCCTACTCACAAATAGCATGTGCTTATCAGGACTTGTGGTATGTACTACTAACAATAATATCTCACATGATGTTGACAACTCCTAATTCTGAATCATGTGCATCTTCTGTTACCAAATTGATACTGTCAAGTGGCTTCTTTTGGTTGTTTAATTTCTCTTACGAAGGTTCAGCAGAGGATCTCATCAAGCAAGATCTTCGAAATGTTCTGAGGGTGTAGCTCGCTACGTTCTTCAGCCGGCTCTTCCTTCTAATCCTGATTTAACAGTTTATGAAGGAAATGAGTCCACTCATGAAGCATACCAGGATAAAAATGTGCAGCAAGAAGCTGAAACTGAGGTGATTGAGCTCTTTTGTGTAAAAACAGTTTGTTTATGAGTGTAAAAACAGTTTGTTTATTACTTCTAAAATGCTGTTTGCTGTTTATGTTATATTATCTTCGATGAATGACAAGTTTGTTTATTATTGCTGCATTCATTTTCATTTTTTTTAACTAAAATTTTTTTAAAAAAAGAACCTGTTGGAACCGGAACCGACCCGGAACCCGTGACGGGGGTAGGTTCCGGTTCTCGGTTCGACGGGTAGGTTCCGGTTCCAAAAAATGAGGAACCTGTACCCGAGGGTAGGTTCTAGGTTCCAAGCGGAACCTGTAAGGAACCGGGAACCGCTCACCCCTACCCCTATTGCGTGATCTTGTCCTTAAAATACGATAAGAAAAAAGCTACAAAAAGTCTCAAATTATGTCCACTGTGATACATATATTCTGAACTTATTTTTGTGACATCAAAAACTCCAAATTATGTCCACTGAGATATATTTATCCTACACTTTTTTCTTGTGACATTAAAATTCAAAACTTGTACCTATGTGATATATTTACCATCCATCAAGATTCGATCAGATGATATTTTAGTCAAAACAACCTTCTGCCTAGACTATTTGGTGGGATACCTTTTCTAGTAAGAAAATATAGGTTTGTGAGATTATTAAAGAGAGTATTGGAATTAATGCCAACATCATTTTCTTTTTGACATCCATGTAGGCTGACTTTCTAAGGTTTTCATTGATAGAACTTTGATCATTTAAGTAGATTATTAACAATTCTCATTAATTGAATTTTGATAGAGAGTAAATGTATCACATAAGTACAATTTGGAAAAAAATTTGTCACAAAAAAAAAGTTTTGGATAATGTGTCATAGTAGGCATCGTTTAGGATTTTTTATGACTACTGCCCAAAATGAAAGATCAAACACCCATCTAATTATCATAGAGATGATAGGACAAGAATTCAATTGTCGTACTTTAGGGATAGGCAATAAAGCCATCCTTAATGTTTCGAGCAAGAGGTTTTCCAAAATTGTCATCAAAAGTAGGCTATGGTCTACGAATGAGAATTTGGGACCAGTTTTGACTTTTGGGTGTTTTTTTTTCTTTTTAGTAGTGTTTGGTAGTTTGGATTGTCGAGAAAACTTCCTAATGAATTTTGAAGTTGACAAAACTGTCCATGGAGTTCTTGTGAGTCTAATAAATGTCTTGAAATATTTTGGTTTAAGGAGTTACTATCAGAAGAGAAGTGAGTATCAATCCTTATCTTATCTAGATTGTGGAATCTACTTTAGACGGAATAGATTCAGACTTTATATTGAAGATAAAGATCTTCAGACTGAGAGAATTACTTTTGTTCCTATCCTAACAAAGTTTAGAATAAGACAAGTTCAAAAAGTGGCTCCAATCCAAAACGTATATAACAATTATTGATTTGGCATTGATTTCACACCTATAAAGATTTGATTGACTCAATCTTATTTGATTGGCAAATCAATCTTGAGACAAGTTTTTTTTTTTTTAATGAAGAAGCTTTATGTATGGAAACCAAAACTTTGGTTGTATGGGTGACTAGAGTCAAGAGAAGATTCAACTTCTCTCACTCAATGGCCACTCAATCTTTTAGATAAATATTTGTCAGTGAGTAAATTGGAAGATGATCCTTTTGAGACTGTCCAACAACTAATTTGGAAGTGGAATGGTATAAAAGGAGACCAAGGTGCCAAGAAGTTAAAAAAAAAAAAGATAAAAAAAAGATAAGGCCCAGAATCTGTAATTTCAAAGCCTGAGCATACTTCAACCATATACTTGTCTTTTGTAAGCTTCAATTTTGTCATTATGAGAAAAGTATAGAAAAAGTGATTGAGTGAGATACTGTAACCTATCATACATAGAAAGTAATCACTCGATATTGTAATATCTTATTAATCATTTAGTAGATTCCAACCAGTAGATTATTAGTATGGAAGAGTAAACGTAAGCTTGATATAAACTGAACTGCTATAAGCCTTGTGTGTGATTTCATTTAACCCTAGACTCTTAGGGCCTATTTGTTTGTCTTCTTTTTTTAGTTCCCCGTAACATAATTTCTTTTCTTTTGTTCCAATAAATAAAAAAAGAACATAAATGTGTTTGTTTACACTTTTGTTCTCTCCGGAACAAAAAAAATGAACAAAAAATATATTTTTGTTGTTCCGGGAACAAATTTAATATAGAAACAAAAAAAAAAAAACTTGTTTCTTGTTCCCAAGAACACTTTCGAGAAACAATTTTTCTCTCTCCTATTTTTCCTTCTCTTTCTTTTCTTCTTCTTTTCTTATTCTTTTTCCTTTGGCCGGCGACTGGCCATCGAAGGCCGGCGACCTTACCGAAGCGTCGCCAACCCCTGGCTAGCTTAAGCTCACCCAAATTCGGCGAGGTCGAGCTCACCCAGCCACCGATGAGGCTTGGCCTCGCCGAGCCACCACCAGGCTCGCGAGTTGCTGCGAGTTGTAGCAATGGTGTCGGCTTGGGCGGTGGAGAGTAGTAGCATCGAGCAACAACGACTTCATGGGGGCAAGGCGGAGCGACAACGTTCAGAGCGAGGCGCCCGGTGATGGGATAAGGGCGGAGTCGCGGTGGTATTTGTAGGGGACAGGTTGCAGCTGGCAGCTTGGTGTTCGATTGCAGGCGGTGCGACTGTTGCGAGCAAGGCGGACGCAGCGATGCAGTCATGGCAATGCAGCATGGAGCTCTGGCGAAGGGTGTTCGCAAAAGAGATGAACAACCATTTTTTTTCTTTTTTCCTTTTTTTTTCTTTTCCCTACTGCACACATCCTCTCACGCATTCTCTTCTTGCTACACCCTCTGTCGGCCCTCATCGGCCGGTCACCAGCCATGGCCAAGGCCGGTGATCGACCAAAAGGAAGAAAATATTAAAAATAATAAAAATAATAAAAAAGAAAAAAATATTTTACCAAAAGAAAAAAAATTAAAAAAAAATTTTAAAAATAAAAGAAACAAAAAAATTATACAAGTTTACCAAATATGTTTATGTTCTTTTTTTTTTAATTCTAGGAACAGAAATTTTGTGCTGAAATGTTACCAAACGCAACCTTATTGTTTATTGTTATAGTCTATTGCACACTCACAAGGTGCTTCTGAAGTTCGTTCTATTGTGAAACTATTTTTGAACTTTACACTCTAAATTCAGACTTAGATTATGATACTTCCTATTCCGCTTTAAATTATCAAGATTCTATAAAATTACCTATTCTCCCTTTCTCGGTGATACTTACTAACTACATCAATTAGTATCAAAGCAATGTGCTTGTTATTTTGAAATGTTTTTACTTCTGAGCTAACGATTTTCTATGACTAGCATTATAGCACCAGGTCTCATTGAAGGACACAGCCATACTAGACTTCCCTACTTCGATCAAAAAGAGTACGGTGTCTAGAGGAACAAAATGAAAGCCTTTGTCAAATCCAAAAATCCCTTTGAATAACATGTTGAAAAAGAAGTCGATCTGAATGCCTCATCAGCATCAGGTAGAGAGCGAGATGGCAAAATGCCAAAAACCACTACCAGTTTATCTCAAACAAAGATCACTAAAAGAGAAGCTTTAGATGCAAAAGATATATATTCTCTTTGTTGGGTTGTATCACCTGTTGAGTATAACAGAATATCTTATTGTGAAACGACAAAAGAAGTATGGGACAAACTTCATGTCACCTATGCAGGAACGAACCAAGCGAAAGAAATAAAAATAAACATACTTCTTGGACAATATAAGTCCTTCAAGATAAAGTTAGGAGAATCCATTAGTGAAATGTTTAGTAGATTCACAAATGTTATGAATGGACTAGCATATTAAGAAAATCTAATCTCAGGGCTATTGAGGCTTATCCTTCGAGGGAGAGGACATAGGTCAAGGGGCATTACCTAAAAATGACCTATTGACCCATAATTAGGCTCAAGCTCTTCCAAGCCTATATCCCACGTGACATTGGAACATTCATGACAATTAAGTTACCACTAGCCTAAAAAAAAAAAAATGAGACATGTAAATATACCTCATTTCCTAGGCAACTAGAGAATCTAGAGTTGGAGATTTGATTATACTAATGAACCAATTAGTACCATTTTGGTATCTAATCTTGTTCAGTTTAGAAAGATTTTTTTCACGTAGCCTTGATTGATTTTAAATGTATCCACTAACATATGAGATAATCATGTAGATGCGCAATCATTAAAATGGGGGAAAATCTCAAATAAAGGCTTGAAGTGGAGCCATTTTCTCAAAAAAGAACCTAAAGTGGACACTGTCTCAAATAAAGACCCGGAGTGGCTAACTTATTCTCAATTAAGGACCTGAACTTCTAATTTTATTCATAGCTAGGGATACTTTTGTCCAAGAACATTGTTGTTTATTTTTTGTCTCTCTCCTTCTTCTTTCTTCATCTTTCTCACTCTCTACATCACCTCCATTATCAACCCCTCCATCGCTCTCTGTGTCATCTCGTTGTATGACCAGGATTGGGTTTTCTTTAACATGAGCCATTACAACATAATCTAACTCATTGAAAATTTTAAATTTCGCTCCTCAAATTGGTTTGTATACAATTACACAAAGCCGAAATGAGCTTTCAAAAATAAGTTCTTTTTATTCCAACATTCATTGCAATTCTGATCTCAAAGCCATAATATAAATCTGCTTTTGATGAGACTCAACTTCTTGCCCACCCAAGCTATGCAACTAATCCCTTTGGCAATGTATTTCTCTCACCTTGAGAGTGCATTGAACTCCACTTATTTCGGGCCTTTCGCTAACCTAGCAACTGCAACTTTTTGTGTTGTTTTCAGTCTTGTTTGCCAACAACAAAGTAGCAATATCCAAGCATCGCCAAATTGTCTTGTTTGACTAACTTATGCCTCTATTCAATTAACACTTGGTGATCAACAATTTCACGCCAAAGAACAATTTTGTTGCAGTTGGCAACTATTTCAACATCGGCAAGAGTTTGCCTCATCAATTTCAAATTTGGGTTTGCCCCTTTGCAATGCCCCTTTGCAATGCCAATGGCTCCTTTCAATAATCCCTAGTGTGGAGACACCCACTCACACTCTTGTCATTCTCATTGACATAGCTCCTTTCCTCAATCAATACCTCATCTTGAGATTGATCATTGGTCGTATCTAACATCATTAACTGTAGAAACTGTTTTACTTTGTTGCCCCATTACCGCCATTGACAACTCCTATTCGAGCTCTCGACCTCATTGACCATTGTTCCTTATAGAAAATCCAACACCGTCGTCGTTAGATGGAGGTCAATTTGAGCTTTAGGCTGAGCACAAGCGAGCCGAGATTTGATGCATCTTGAGGAACTAAGGATTTTAGCATCCGAGAAGGTGGCCAGTAGCAGATAACTCCAATTTGACTTCTTATCACTAGGACCAACTACATGATGACATGAAGCTCACGAGGTCGCTGGTAGGGGCCCCGATTGGTGTTGAAGAAGGAGGCAATGTAGAGCAAAGGAGTAGGTGTGAGGAAGATGAAGAAAGAAAAAAATTAAAGAAAAAATGTTCTTCGACAAAACTACCCCAAGCTGTAAATAAGATTGGATGTTTGGGTCATTATTTGAGGCAAAATTAGTCATTTGGGTCCTTATTTGATGTAGTGTTCACTTTGGGTCTTTTTTTTTAGAAAATGAAATCACTTTAGGCCCTTATTTGAGATTTTCCCTTAAAATAATAGTCAACAACTAAGGGAGCATTAAATAAATTGTAGGAAAAACAAGCATCTAGTGCTAAGGAATAAGTAAGGTCCTAATTAAGCAAAGGGAAACCATAATCATGTTGAAAGTACGCAATCAAGGGCAAATGTCTCTAAAGACAATCGAAACATTAAAATAGAGTCTTAAAGGCTTGGTCAACTTTGATTGCGATTTCATATCAAAGGCTTCTACTTTTTAAAAGAACATTACCCAAAAACTATTTTGAACCTTTATGAGGAATTAGACTATTTTGGATTTTTTTTGGAATACACTAAAATTTTTTATGAATTTTCAAAATTTTCAGAATTATTTAAATTTTTTAATTTTCTAGCATTTTTATGCATTTTTGAAATTTTACAATACTTAGGAATTCTCTTTGATATCTTATAAAAATTTTCCTTTTTTATTTTTTATGCTTTTTATTAGTTAATTAATTCTTTTAAAAAATTTCATGATTTTCTTGTTTCATTCTTATTATTTTCTTTTTATGAGTTTTATATTGATAAAAAGGAATTCGGACCGGCCGCGAGGCTCGACCCGAATAAACCTATTTGGCCAGACCAAATATACTCGGCCTGGCCTCTTCTTCTAATTGCACTAAGCCCACTTCACAGCAATTTAAGCCTAGCTTTTCTGAAGCCAGACTAAAGCAAATAATGCCCGAAGATCATCGGTCCAAATTAGAAGTCGACCCGAACTTAACCAATTCTAGTTGAACTCAAAACCAACTTCACCCTCTCGGTTGCTTTCTCTTCGTCCGAATAGAGACGAATGGTAATGAGCCGGCTTGTCTTCGCCCTTCGTTCAATCAAAGGACCGTCCGCCAGGATATACACACACGAGCCGTAAAAGAAACCGCGCACGACTCCACACATGACAACGAAAGTCCCCAAACACATCAAATAACCAACAAATCGCTTAGAACCAGTCCAAAATCATGGAAACTCTACGTAAGCTCGGTTCGGGCATTTTCACCAACAGATGACGGGCATCAACCGAAGGGAGACTATTGCATCAACCGGGACTCAACCCGCGGCTAGACGCTTAGCAATCAACATGCAGAGATCCAAATGCAGCGTAGCACAACATAGATGGGGGTTGGGACTCGCATGAACCGGACCACGACGAAACCCGGTGCAACGAGCCAAAAGAGGGCACAAATCAGGACAAATAGGGCCATTGGTGGTGCTCTCTACTCGGCTCGGCGGTGGAGAATGATGGGCGAGCTAGATGGATCGGGCCACGCCTGTTCACCTCGCACGCCTCCGAGCCGGGATACCCGTGGAATGGACCCAAATTGGGAAAAAAAGGAAAGAAAAGAAGTACACTTAGGTCTCACCACGTGGTCAATGCAGTGGAGGGGTAGACGTCAGTCGGGACTCAGCACAGCCACCACTAGAAAACACCCGGGTAGCCTCGCTCTTTGCTCTCTAGTTCTCCCTCCCTTTCACTCACGGCTCTCTCTCTCTCTCTCTCTCTCTCTCTCTCTCTCTCTCTCTCTCTCTCTCTCTCTCTCTCTCGTCCACGCCCCCTGTCCAAAGAACCTCCGCAGCTCTTAGAAAGCTCGTCGTCACCTACTTTGAACCACCACCATCCCGTTGCACCTCCTATGTCTTCGACTTCGAATCTCTGCCAGTGATCTTGGGCATGAGCGCGTGTCAAGCTTTGATCAAAAAGCGAAGAGCTTTTTGGGTTTGTTCCGTCGTCTTCCTCCTCGAGCTTTGCCCAAAGCAAAAAGCTAGATTCCTTCACTGCTCGGTTTGAAGACGTCAACCGGGCGTGGTCGTTGGACAGGGTTCATGCCCAGCGCGGTGGTCACCGCTCGAACTGTTTTCACCGCTCGCTCTCCCTCGGTCCGATTTCTCTCCATCCGCTACTCTCTCACTCACCTTCTCCGTTCCTCTCCAAAACCTCCCCCCAATCGAGAAATCGCGCTATCCCCTTTGGCGAGCTCTGTCCCCTCCTTTTTCTGTGTCGGTCCTTCTCTCTGTCCTTGCCTCCTTTGTTTGTCATGTTCTAGCCATTCGTTGCGTGAAACGAAAGGTAGGGGAAGGAGTAGGGGTGAGTGGTAGGCGGAACTTGGAACCTACCATTAGGTACAGGTTCTAATTTTTTGGAACCTGGAATCTACTTGTCGGAACCAAGAACCTGGAACCTACCCTGTCACAGGTTCCAGGGTTGGTTCTAGGTTCTAAAAGATTCTTTTTTTTTTTTTTTTTTTTTTCCATTTTAGTTTAAAAAAATGGAAAAGAACGCAACAATAACAAATAAGCTTGTCATTCATCAAAGATAATACAAAACGATATATGCTGGTCAACTTGGGAAGAATGTAATAATATAGTTTTTCTCAAACATAAAGAGTTCATGAAGGCCTAACATAGCTAACATTACCAACAATTAAGCAGAAGGATCGAGGGTCAAAGCTGGATTTAGGAAAAAACTCATACCTTCAAAGGAAAATGAAAATGCTTGTGAACTTGGAGGAAAAGAGAGATATATGCTCAAAAATTTCAAATTCCAATACAACACGATCTCTTCAATATTTCGAGACATGAATTTTTAAATTGGCACACCACGAACAAACAAGCGCAAAACTTCTTCTTTTTTTCACACACTTACATTAAAAAAAAAAAATCGAGAATTTTGCTTTAGCACTTGTGACAAATTCATATCTATACCTTCAAAAACTTTGCAAGCATCGATTGCCTAATGTTATCAGGCAAGTCTCACTAGTAAATTTTACTAATTATTTGAATCATCATCTTGGGCAACCTTCACTTCGTCACCAAATTGATGAGCTTTCCAACTGCTGCACCTGTACAAGTGAGACTTGGGACTGTCAAGAACTTCCAAGCATCAATTGGATGATACAACATTGACTAATAGGAATTTCCTACTGCCTGTATAGTAGTAACTTCTAAGCATCAATTGGATGATACAACAAGTGAAATCTCACTTGTACAGGCAATAGCGCAAAATTATGCACCTATACAGTCTCACTTTGCCCCGCCCTTCCAATTGAGTCAAAGAACACCAGCAAAAAATTTAAAAAGCGATCCTCTTGAAAAAAAAACAGGTTTTTCAGCAAGCACATGAAAATTACCTACACAGCAGTGCTACTCCAAGTCTAGTGTTTATGTCCAATATAATGCTTGGATTTCCATCCCCCTCCTCTCTCTCTCACCCACCTCGTCTTCTACATCTCCATCGCTTGCCAGAAGCTCACCCTTGGCCTCGCCGCCGCTACAAGCATAGGATACTAATTATGCTTGTATTCGTGGTTATTAGCACAAAATTGACTGATACAACGTTCCAACTAAAGATTTGGTTTTGCTTGTCAGCACAAAGCTTGCCATTAGTGGGAACCTGATCCACACTAGATAAGATTATTATTCAGCAACAAATGAGTCAAAGTGCATCAGCCTGCCGAACTAGAGAATCAACTTTAAGATAGATTTTACTGATCAACACCAATTATTTCAGCCACCAGCATTAGAGAGATAAAGCAAGAAAAAATTAGAACGCTCCAATCACCTCTTACAAGCAATTCAAGAAAACCAGGAGGTTCAATCGCGAACAAATGATGGAGAGAGAGGGGTAGTAGAGATTACCAGCATGAAAGGCGGCTGAGAGAAGCTCCTCGAGTCCCTGAAAGAGAAAGAGAAATAAAAAATTTCACACACAGAAGACACAAAACCCACGCCACAGAGAGAGAGAGAGAGAGAGAGAGAGAGAGAGAGAGAGAGTCCCTGAAAGAGAAAGAGAAATCAAAAATTTCACACACAGAAGACACAAAACCCACGCCACGAGAGAGAGAGAGAGAGAGAGAGAGAGAGAGAGAGAGAGAGAGAGAGAGCGCGTGCATTACGACATAGCCGAATCGAATGCTACGGAGGACGCCCTGAGGGCGGCAAACGGTGGGTGAGTGGCAAGCGGCGGGGCGTTGTCATCAAGGGCGTCATCGAGGGGTGAGCGGTGTACAACGAGGGGGAGGGGGCGAGTGGTGTCCAGTAGTAGGTGAGTAGGGGGCGAGCGGCATTGACTTCAAGGGCGGCAAGCGATAGGGCGTCGTCATCAACAGCGTCGTCCGGGGGCGAGTGGCGTCCAAGCGATGGGGCAAGTGGCGTCGTTGAGGGATTCAAGGTAGGGCTATGGAGGAGTCGGGGGACAGGGGTTTGGGCAGAGGTTTCACTAGCGATTTAGGGTTTGGGTGGAAGTTCAAAAATTGGGACGCCGCCAAATCAAAATATTTAGGGTTTTTAGGTTTGGGAACCGAACCGAGAACCGCCGGTTCCCCAAAAAAGGGAACTGGGAACTGGAACCGGCCTCTCTGGAACTGGGAACCGGACCGAAACCTACGGTTCAGTTCTCCAGTTCTCGGTTCTACTCGGGAACCGCGCTCACCCCTAGGAAGGAGTGAATGGGCCAGCCGGGGAATAAAGGAGAGGGGACCGGGCTTTTTCTTTTTTTTCCTCCCCAATTTTTTATATAATTTTTTATAATAATTTTCTTTATATTTTAAATTTTTAAAAATTAATAATTAATACTAGTAATGTAAATGTTCCTAATGTCTATATACGATGTAATTTAATGAAAGTTAATTTTACTAGGATTAAAATTAATCCCTACGCAATTCAAAACCTAAATAAATAGTCAAAATTTATGTATCAACAAGGGTCAATGAAAGTGAACAAGTTGCTGCAATGACTCCCAAAGGATAAAAGCAACGTCAACATTTCAATCCGAGAAGCTCAAAAAATCGTGCCCTTTGGGACTCTTCAATCATATGAAGTAAAAACTCAATGAGAAGGATGAGTCTAGCATAGATTTGGGATAATTACCAAAAAAAGTCCTACACCTATTGTAATTGTGACAATTCATTCATCAACTTTTTTTTTTCCATTTTAATCCTAAACATTTTATAATTGTATCAATTTAATCCATCCGACTAAAATTGACAGGCTGATGCTAAAGTAAACACTATTTGTTTGGCGAAAGCTAACATGGCAATTTTTAATTTTTATTTTATTTTATTTTTCAAATTTTTAAATGTTTTTTGTATTTTTGAATTCTTTTTTTTTTCTTTTTTTCACCTTCTCCTTCTGGCGCCGGCTAGAGTTGAGGGCCGAGCCAATGGTGAGGCTGGCCCACCATCGCTAGGTGAGGCCTTGCCACATCTGGCAAGGCTGGCCTAGCCATCGCTCGACTAGGCCCCACCAGATCTAGCAAGGCTTGGCCTCGACCAGCCATGGTTAAAGCCGAGCTCACCAGCACTGGCGAGGTCAACCCTCACCATGGCTAGGAGGAGCCAAGCCTAGCCAGATCCAAGGCGAGGGTTGACCTCACCCAGGGACGGTGAGGCTTGCCCTCACTATGGCTGGGCGAGACAAAGCCTCGCCAGATCTAGCGACAATTGCCTCACCGGCCATCGGCGAGGTTGATCATCGCCCTGGCCATGCTGGGCCAAGCCTCGCCAGGTCTAGTGGGGTCTGACCCAACCAAGGCGAGGGTCGACCTCGTCGGTGGCTAGCGAGGCTCCATGCCAAATTTGGCGACAACCTCGCTAGATTTGTCTGGTTAAGGGCATTTTTATTCTTTACATTTTCTTATTTTCTTATCTTTTTTTTCATTATCTATTTTTTTCCATAAAAATACAATTTAAAAAAAAAAAAAAAATACTAAAAATTATAACAAAACAAAAAATAAAATAAAAGCAAAAACCCAAGCAAGAGCTCCTCCATGGCTGCTGCCTATGAAGCACGGACACTCTCCGGGACCCTTCATGTCGTGTCCGACACTTCGACACGTGTCCGACACGCTCCGACATGCTCCGACACGTGGTCAACTTTCTTCGACACGCTCTGACACGCGAGTCAAACATTTTGACACGTGACTCCGACACGCACGGGGTTATTTTTATAAATTTTCAAAAGTTTTGGGCTCTAAATATAAATATATTAAAAAAGTAGAAAAAAATAAAAGTTAAAATGTCATTTCACATTTGCACTCGCACACACGGATTCTTCATCTTCACTTCAATCTTCTCTGTCTTCTTCAGTCGCAGCGAACGAGCCCGAGCAATGAGCAGACCACTTTGGTTCTCTTCTTCGCCGTGAGTGTCGCCGGTGTTGCTTTGCCGGACGCGCGGCCCACCCCACCAGTCGCCGACTCACCGTAGCCCCCGCGCCTCAGGTTAGCATCTTGTGATTTGGGATTTTTTTGGCAAACCCTAGTTCGGGGAAATGGGGATTTTCGAACCCTCTTTCCGTCTCTCTGTCTCCGGCGCTCTTGTGCCGTTCTTTTTCCGATTTCGCTCCCTGGGTGGTTGTTGTTTTTGTTTGGTAGACTACTTGCTGATTGATGCTTCACGTTCTCTTTCTTTTTTCAGATTTTGGTGCTTCGTCTGTTCTGTTTTTTCACTTGATTGTGAGATTTTCTGTGAATTGTCTTTTACGTCGATTGCTGCTTGGAAACTCTCTCTACCATCACGATCGTCGCCATAAATCTGAGCTGCCTTTCGAATTTGAACTATTGATTCCGAGGTGGGTACTCATCTTTTGCGCTTATGTTTCAGTTTTGGGGTTGCGAAAAGAGGCAAAGGCTAACAGTGAGAGGAATTGCTCCTGTTGATTTCGCTACAGAGTCTAGATTTTTGTTGGAAGAAATATCGAAAGAGAAAGCTTCTCAATAAGGTTTGGATGGATTTTGTTGTCTCTAACTATATGTTGGTTAATCTCTCCTTGTCGAGTGGGGACTCCATTTGGGATCCTCTTCTTTTGCTTGTAAATGGCTTTTAGGGTTTAGTAGAAACAGGCGGCTTGCTGCATCTCTAGACTTGCTTTAATAGTTACAACATGTTTATGTCCATAATCTCACTTTGCCATCGAAATTCACTTTGCGAAATCTGCGATTGAAGTTAGTAATTCTTCAATTTCCTGATGAGATTTTAATGAAGCTTGGTGACTGTCAAATGGCTACGTCAAAATAAACTAAAATTGAACCAAAACAGAACAGAACTATGGGATGTACTGGCTCGATCAGCACTGATCCATGAATCCGCCACGAAATAAAATATTCCACCCGAGCTCAAGCGCAGAGTCTCGAGTTTATGAGTCTTATCCTGTTGAGATTTCAACATATTAGCTCGATTTTTAAGGCGATATGGATTGTGCTATGTTCTGATTTTTTTTCTTCTTGGTGTTTGATTGGCGTTGATGTTAGTTCACTTGCTTCCGACTTGAAACCTTATAGCAATTGATATTAACATGTTTATTTTTTCCTTTTTTTTGCAGAATGTCTTCAAGTTCAAACATGGCTAGTAGTACTTCAAGTACACAAGCTACCTCTAGCAATGAAGTTGTAAAACAACCACTATGGAGGTATGTTACTAAGTTAGTTAATTATACTGATGCAGGGGGAAATTTGTCTTAGAGATGCAACTTTTGTGAAAAAGATTTTAAGAGTTCATACACAAGAGTGAGGTGCCATTTGATGATGATAAGTGGAAAAGAAACTGGAAAGTGCACAAAAGTAAAAAAAAAAGAAGATCTTTTGGAGATGGAAAGATTATAGGAAGAGGTCAATACTAAGTTAATGAGTATTGCACCTAGAAATGTACCTTTGCCTCCTGCTAGTTATTCACTTAGTGGTTATGGTGGTGATGGAATGGGTTTATCATTGAACTCCAAAAAAAGGAAAGGTGAAAGTGGGAGTGGAAAATCAATTGAAAATGCATTTAATATGACTCAACGGGAATGTCTAGATTGTGAGATTGCTAGGATGTTTTATTTGGCGGGCTTGCCGTTTAACCTAGCAAGGAATCCTTATTTTCAATCTGCTTTCACTTATGCTGCTAATCATAATATTGCGGGTTATGTACCACCGAAATATAATTTGTTGAGGACCACTTTGTTGCAAAAGGAGAAGGCAAATATTGATAGGTTGTGTACACCTATCAAAATCATGTGGAAGGAGAAAGGTGTAAGTATTGTGAGTGATGAATGGAGCGACTCACATAGAAGACCGCTTATTAATTTCATGGCGATATCGGATGGAGAACCAATGTTTATAAAATCGGTTGATTGCTCGGAGAAACAAAAGATATGCATTTCATTTTTAACTTGCTGAAATGAGTTATCAATGAAATTGGGCATGAGAATGTGGTTCAAGTGATTACAGATAATGCTTCAAATTATAAGGGCGCGGGACAACTCATTGAGCAAGAATTTTCATCCATTATGTGGACGCCTTGTGTGGTGGACACCCTTAATCTAGCTTTGAAAAACATTTGTGCCGCAAAAAATATGGAGAGCAATCAAATAGTTTATGAGGAATGTAGTTGGATTTCAAATATTGTTAAGGAAGTTATGCAGATCAAACATTTCATCATGAACCATTCTATGAGATTAGCAATATACAATGAGTTTGTTAGCTTGAAGTTGCTTTCTATAGCGGATACACATTTTGCTTCGATGATTGTGATGCTTAAGAGATTCAAGTTGATAAAAATAGGTCTTCAAAACATGGTGATTTGTGACAAATGGAATATCTATCGGGATGTTAATCAAGAGAAAGCTAAGCTTGTCAAGGAGAAGGTGTTGGATGATTTTTGGTGGGATTTGATTGATTATAGACTTTCTTTCACGGCTCCTATCTATGATATGCTTAGAGTTTGTGACACCGATAAGCCTTGTCTTCACTTAGTTTATGATATGTGGGGTTCGATGATTGAAAAAGTAAAGAAAGTTATATATGCACATGAAGTGAAGAGGCTAGATGAGAAGTCTACATTTTATGAGGTGATTCACACAATTCTTGTAAATCATTGGACAAAGAATAACACTCCACTTCATTGCTTGGCACATGCCTTAAATCCTAGGTAAGTTCTAAAATTGTATGTGATTATTACTTTAGTAGTTATTCTTTCTTTAACATGATAATATAATACTTCTCTTATTTATTATTGTTTTCTAATTTTATTTCATTTTATTAAATAAAGGTTCTATAGTGATCAATGGCTTGATGAAGATTCTACTCGAATTTCTCCATACAAGAATAAGGAGATCAACCAAGAAAGATTGAAATGTTTCAAGAAATACTTTCCTAACTTGGATGAGCGCAACAAGGTGAATTTGGAGTACGTAGATTTTGCAAGTAAAAATGGGGATTTTAGATAATTTGATTCCATTCAAAATCGATATTCAATGGATCCTAAGGCTTGGTGGATCAATCATGATGCATGTGCACTGATGCTTCAAAGCATAGCCTTAAAGCTTCTTGCACAACCTTCTTCTTCATCATGTGCTGAGAGAAATTGGAGTACTTATTCATTTGTGCACTCGGCAAGAAGAAATAAGATGACCCCAAAACGTGCAGAAGATTTGTTTTTATTCATAGCAATCTCCGTCTTCTATCAAGAAAAAGCCCACAATACGGAGAAGGAGAGAATAAGATGTGGGATATTGGCGGAGATGCATTTGACTCATTTGAAGATGTTGGGGTGCTTGAAGTTGCAAATCTTTCACTTGATGAGCCAGAGATGGAATCTATTTTTTTTTTGCAGAAGAAGTGGATAATGTAGATGAATGACTTTTTGTTATATTACTTGATGTAATGTTGATTGTTTTTTTTTACTTTTTGTTAAATTTTAAATTTAATAGTGGAATGTGGATTACTTGTTTTTTCTTTCAAGTTTTATGGTTTATTACAATGAAATGTAGTTGAACTTGTCAAATTAAAAGAATGAGTGATATTAACAAATGTATGATTAATGTTTTTAGTATAGACTAATTCTAGACTATTTTTATTATTATTTACTTATTTATGCATTTATATATAAAAATATTTATTTAATATTTAACGTGTCGAACGTGTCGAAATTCTCTGCTTTTTTAGAAATGACGTGTCACGTGTCATATCGTGTCGTGTTGCGTGTCGCGTGTCGGTGCTACATAGGCTACCGCCCTATCTTCGAAGGGGTGTTGGCTAGGCCTAGCAGTGTTGTTAGGCCTTAGTGAGAGTCGTGGCCTCTTCCAACCCTAAGAAAGGGGCCCCCTCCCGATTTTAGCAAGGGTATATTGCTCTTGCCTCTAGACGCCCACCGGTGATAGGGCAACAGCCACAAGTGGGTGAAGGTTGCTCCCCCTTGCATCTTTTTGTTCTTTTTTTTTTTAGATAAGTTTACTGGAAGTTCTGAAACATATCATGAATGTGCAATTAAGTTCTAAAATTTGCAAAAAATGCATTCAAGTCTTAAAATTTATTAAATAGGTGCAATCAAGTCAAAAAGTTAACGCCATCAATTTAATTAACTAAAAATGTTGACATGGCATTTTTATATTAATTTCTCTCTCTTAGTTGGCATTTTTTTATTGTTTTTTTTAAATCTTATGTAAATTAGTTTTAAAAACCAAGAAAAGCTAAAATATATAAAAAAAAAAAAAAAAGAAGGGTAAGGCATGGCCATGCTAGTAGGCGTCGCAGCCGCTGCCAACCTTCACTAGCTCCGAGCAAGGCCTCACCAACCCCAGGCGAGGTCAAGCGACCATTGTCAACTCGGCGACACCGACCCTTACATGGGGCCGGTGACCCTCGCTAGGCTTGGGTAAGGCTTGCCGGCCCTCGCTTGTTGGCCCTTGGAGATAGCTAGCGAGGCCTCGATCTTGAGGCCCCGCCGGTCCCTGTAAAGGCCAATGACATTTGCTAGGCCCGCACGAGCACTAACATCACCTAGATTTAAGTGCCCGAGCTTGAGCCCGAGCTTAATGAGGGTTGCCAACCCTCATTTGGGGCTGGCGAGGCTTCACCCGAGATTGGCGAGGACTGACCGCCCTTGCCCAAGGTTGGCAGAGGTCACCAGCCCCTCCAACGATGGGTGGCGATAGCGACGGCGGCGGCCATCAGCATGGCCTTGCCCCATCCTTGTCATTTTTTTCCAATTTTTTAAAATAAAAATTTAGCCTTTTTTAAAAAAAATAATATTTAAAAAAATAAAAATAAATAAATAAAATATACCAATTGAGATAGAGACATTACTTTAAAAATGTCACGTTAGCATTTTTCATTAAATAAATTGAGGGTGTTAACTTTAGGACTCGATTGGACTTATTTAACAAATTTTAGAACTTGATTGTACTTTTTACAAGTTTTAAGATTCTATTGTATTTTCGTAACAAATTTTAACACTTTTTGTGAACTTATTACCTTTTTCTTTTTTTAAAGTTGCAACCCCTTTTTTTCTTTCTGAGTTTTTTTTGGGGTGCCGGGGGGGAGAAAAGGTAGAAAAAGAAAAAATGAAAGAAAAAAAGAAAAAAAAAGTAAATGATGAAAATGTTCTTAACCAGCCAATGAGGTCAGATCATTCTTTGAAACTTACATATCTACTTCAAAACCTTATTTAAAATAAAGTTCACTTCAGACCCTTAATTGAGAAAATGAATATACTTTAAACTTTTATTTGAGATAGTGTTCACTTTAAGTTCTTATTTAAAAAATTGAGGGCGCTTCGATCATTATTTAGAATTTTCCTTAGGCTATAAATTGTGTTTGAGGTTACGTCCTTCATATTGAAGAACGACCATGTCTACCCTTACTCTTGTTGGCAATTTCATCTGTGGACAAAAATCAAACCAATCAAATCACATAGATTTGATGTCTCATTTATTTTCTTATTTTAAGTTGAAAAAATTGTTTGCTTTTCACAACACCTTTCTAAATCCATACCATTTATTATACTTGTTGATACATAAATTTTGATTAAACACTTAGATTTAAATTACACAAAAAAGTAGGGATCAACTCGGTCATAACAAAAAAAGGATTTTCACAGCACATGGGCATTAATATTATTTGTAACAATTAAATTTTATTTTATTTTATTTTACTGCATTTCGAATTAATATAAATTTAAAAAAATCAAAAATTATTATTTAAAAAAAAAAAAGCCCCGCGGGCGGGGGCTGGGGCGAAGCCCCCTTTTTCCTCTTCTCTCTGCGCGCCAGGCCCAGGCCCATCTCATCCTATCCCCTCAGCACGACCCGGCCTCCTTTTCCCCTCTTTTCTTCCTCCTCTGCTGCACGCCACTGAGTACACTGGAAAGCAGAGGCGGAGCGGCGGGGCAAAGGGGAGCAGAGCAGTCGGACGGCGACGGATGTGACGAGTGATGTGACGCCGGTTCGGCCGGGGGCGGAGGCCGGTCGGCGCGCCAAGGACCGGCGGCCAAAGCGCCTCCGCCGACCGGCTTTCTTGGCCTATAAATAGAGGCCAGATCCTAGGGACGGGGGGAGCCCTTTAGAGAAGAGAAACGGTGAGCAAAGCGGGAATGTTTGGAGAAAGAAAAAAACAGAGGAATCGGTGAGCGAGGAAAGAATCAGAGAGAGAGGGAGACAGAGGGAGATAGAACAGAGAGCGACTCCGGTGACCGCCGTGCCTACGTTGCGGCCAACAACCCACGGGTATCGCCCTTCTCCTCGCGCCAAGCCTCGGTGGGTCCCGGTTCGCCGGTTTTCGTTTTGTCCGATCTGGGGTCTATTTCCCGAGGATCCTCGCTCGGAGGCGCGTGAGGCGAGCGGACGCAGCCCGATCTTCGAGCTCGTCCATCATCCAACGCCGCGAGCCGGGTAGGGAACCTTGGCCGAACTGCCCCGTTTTTCGTTCCCTTTTATGCTCTGTTTTCTTTTCCTTGCCCGACCTACTGAACCAGGGCTCGTGGTCCCGGTTCGCAGGCACTCCGGGCTTGCCGGCACCGTTCTTCGTCAGCATGGAGCATTCTCTACTGACTTTTGTCAAGCGTGGGTCCGGTTTTCAGCCTCGTACGCGGCCGCCTCCCATCTGGCGCGCCCTAAATGTTCGATATAATGCTCAAACCGGCTCTGAAACTTTACGTCGGGAAAACCCATCCGAGTTTTGATCAATTTCGTGCTGCTTCACATATGGCTGTCGCTGCCCCCTTTGTTTGATCGAGCCGGGCAAGCCCGGGAGAGGCGCGGGTTGCATAAGAGAAAAGAAAGAGAAGTTAAAAAAGAATAAAGGAGAGGATAATGGAAAAAAATAAAAAGAAGAGAAAAGCATAGAATGCGACTCCCCCTCTCTTCTCGCTTTTACTGCGTGTACAGAGAGGAGAGTGGGACAAGGCAAGAGAGGAGAAGAAAGAGTGAAAAAGACATAACAAGGAGAGAGAGAGAAGAATAAAATGAGGGAAAAAGGTATTTTATATATATTAATGTATGGAATAAAGTTTAAAAATAAGATCTTAAAAATTTGGTTTTAATTATTTTATTTTTTTGGTAAAGGTAAGAATATATTGAGGAATATTCAACTATACAAAAAATTGGTTTTATACAAAAAATTGGTTTTAATTATTTGTCTCTTGAAAATGCATAAAAAAATACTTGAACAATTTCGAAAATTAGGGAAAGGCCTAAAGCAATTTTTGAATGTTTTTAATGCATGACAAATTCTTTCAAAAAATCATCAAATCTCAAGGTTAAGAGAAAATAAGTTGCCATAAAAGCAGAAATTGAATAATTAATATAATGAAAGATTCAAATTCTAATTTTTCTGGTTACGTAAAAATAAAATGTTTTCCATAATATTTATTTGGATTTTTGATAGATGATTTATCATAAATTATTTAAAAATCAATTAGTGATGACTTTTGAAAATGAAAAGAACTCAAAAGTTAAAAACACGATAAGTCACAAATTAATGAATTTGAGGAAAATTCGAACTAAATCTAGACTTGGGTAGTTATTAACCTTAGCATGCACACACAACTAGTTGAGCTTAACTTACAGGTGAAAAGCACCTATCATATTCGGCCACAAGAACTTTCGGAGTAATATGGCCAAGAAGATTGTCTAAGTTGATTGTGTTGACCTTGAGGAGTGGTACATAGGGGATGTATCTGAATAGAAAATTAAAGTAGGGTCAAGAATTTGATTAGACAAATCAAAAGTCTATAGATTAGGCAAATAATCTTAACTCCCCATAAATTGGGGTAGTTTCCCACTTGCAAGGGCCGCCAGCATGCCAATAGGTAGTTGGTAGGTGAATATTTTTCAGGTTGTCACGCCCCGAACCCCGAGCACGTGCACATCCCACCGCGGTCGATCAAATATGCAACATCCCAGGATATGTCGCCGACCCATTCATTTTCTTTACGCATGCGGAAGCAAAATAAATCCACTGACAACATTTAACTTGGGATAGAAAAGCAGGCAATCAATCACAAAACCAAACACTCATTTACAAACACAAATGGTTTAAATACAACACTGGACTGTCTACAAAATAGACCAGCTCGACAAAAGGGGAACTATCCTAAACCAACTAGCAGGACACGTTCACCGACACTTCAGTATCCACCTTTTCAAACTTGGGGCTTCGGGTCCTCCACGACCGCCTTCTAGGGACCTGAAATTTTAATCCCACAACCGGGATGAGACGATGTCTCAGCAAGTTCAACCCCCTAAACCTCTATTAGAAAGAAAATACACCCTAGGGTGGCCTAGCCACATCACAAAGAGAACTTACCTCGCCTCGGTTCCTTCCCCGCAGTTAGCACAATTCAAATCACCCAATCACAGATAGTAATAGAAACTCAAACAATTGGAACGCCATCACTTTCGTATAATCACAATCGCACTTAGCACGCATTCCAATTATTATTCACTGCCACACAAGGGCATAGCCTACTCGCAGTTCAGCTATCTACTGGCATATAACCAGGCATCGCCTCCCCCCATGGAGCGCGGCTTCGTCAATACGTCGACGGCGTTCCCGAAGGAGCATGGGCTCAGAATCAACTGCGACCCGCATCCACCGCGTGGGCATCCCTAATAGGGGCAAGTCCGGCTCAACAGCCCAGGACAATTCCTCTTAGTTATCACACAGCCAAAACATACTCGGCCTCAGGACACTTTATAATTCAATCAATGCTTCCACTTAAAATAGTGATCCCGGCCATTTTTCTCCATATTAAAAATATTCCAGAAATTACTCGCGTATGTGGAGACACGCTAATTTCGAATCAAAAGCCAATATCTCACTTTTTCAAATCCCACTATTTAATATAATAATTAAAATCCAAATTTGGCATCAAAACCCGACACTTGGGTTTTTATGAATAAAATCCATATTTATCGCAATCAACACTCAATTTGCCACATCCATTCATCAAATTCAAATTCTAAATGCACAGCAGCGATCAGCACGAAATTATGAGAATTTAGAGTCTCAAAATAATTTTTCGGATTATTAAATAATTAAATTTATTCCGAAAATTAATTAAATAATAATATTCATATTTTTCACAATCCACATTAAATTTATAATATCCGACCATCAATTTCAAAATCCGAATACACACAGCGACGATTAGCACGAAATTCTGAAAATTTAGGGTCCCGACAAAATTTTCAGAATTTAATAAATAATTAAATTTATTCCGAAAATAATTAAATAATCATATTTTAATAATTTCGAATAATGATTTATTATTAAATTATTAAATAATTTCGAAATGTTTAAATAAATCAAAAGTAAATTCCTTTATGTCACATCAAGGTTTATTTTAAAAATAAACCTACTTAACCCTTAAACTAAACATGTTTAACTTTAATTAAACAACTTAATCTAATCCATATTTAAATAAACTAATCTACCAACCTAATCTTACTTAACTTAGACTAAGCACACTTAGGGCATCATTAACCCTCTAATCAAGATTTAGTGAGTTAAACTCACCGGATTAACGAGCCGAGGAACCAAAACGACGGGGACGACGCGAGGATCGACTTTCCTCAAAGCGGGCCGAGCATCCGGGCTCGGGAAGGCGGCCAAAACGGGCCAAATGTCCACTGCATACCCATTTTCTTCCAGCTGCTGTTCACGGCGGAGGAGGGCTGATTCGGCGTCGGTTCGGGCGGCCAAGGGCGGCGGAGGCAAGGCGAAGCTCCGGCGGGCTAAGGCGGGGGCGCACGGCGGTGGAGGGAGCTCCGGCGAAGGCCCGAGCTGTTCGGACGAGCTGCTAGGACGGCGAACAAAGGGAGAAACGACGGAGAGGCGAGCGGGCGAGCCGTGCGTGGGTACACGGACGAACGGCGACCGCGATAGCTCCGGCGAACGGGAGACGAGCGACGGCCATGGCTGCAGCTTCTTCGGCGTGCTCAGATATGATGGGGAAACGGGCTGAGGCGGAGCGGGCGGAGCGGCGTGCGAGCACGAGGGCTTCGCGTGGACGATGGCGGCAGCGGTAAGCTTCGGCGACGGGCGAGGAGCTCCGGTAGGCGACGGACGGAGCTAGGGCTGCTGCATTCGGTTTCTCCATTGCTGGGCGTGCGAAGAAGGAGAAGAAGATGGAGCTAGCTGAAGAAATCGCACGGTTGGGGGGAAGAAGAGAGGGAGGAGAGAGAAGGAGGAGAGAGAAGGGTAGCCATTTCATTTTCTTTTCCCTTTTCTTTTTCTCTTTTTCCCTCATCCAATCAAGGTGGCCCACCATGACCTAGGATGACCTCACAATCCACTCACCCAATCTTCCACAACATCTTCCAATGGGTCCATTTTATTTTTCCGCCGGGGTCCAATTATTGTGCATGAAATTCTCCAATTATAATCAATCCACTTCCAATTGAACTAAATTGAAGCCCATAAAATTAATCCAATATCACCACACTTCAATTCACATCTTCACTTGCCCGTAGAACTAACTTAAGTCTCAAAAGCGCGACCAAAAGCGGCCTACTAATTTCTCGAGCCAAATTAGTTATTTCTTGATTATTTTGCTGAAAAGCTCGGCTTGCATGAAAAATCTTCCCAAAGATGATTCAATGATCTTGAAATGATTTGTGACACACCCAGACTTCCAATTTCTGAATTCGATTTCAATTCCACGGTTAATTTCACTTTGGCACGATACTAGCGCGGCCCAACCTACCGGGTAGCCTTTAGAAATTTTCATGCATTTGACCTGTGGTTGATCATCTCAAGCCACAATGTACATCTTTGAAACATTGGCGACTTTCGGTTGTCGGGGTAATCTCAAGGTTTCAAGTACGGACACAGGGTACCCAATCGATAGAAAAGTCGGTCCAGTGCCGATCCACAAGAATTGTGCGATCTGGTGGAATCACCCACACCTGATCACATGCCTCTGTCGAGTCGACCTATCTCCGATCTCTAATCGATTTTAATCGTGCCGTAATGACCCTTGCAGATTAGCTCGGTCGAAAGGTCGCTTCCTGGTCAAATTCTCGAGTTTGATGCATTAGAAACTCTTAACAGCTTCACCCGATAGATTAGTTTTCATATGAGTGGCCGACCCAAGGAAAAGAAATATATGCGTGCCAACGAAATGCCCGTCTCAATTTATTGGAAATAGGATTGGAAAATCGGGATGTCACACAGGTAGTTGGTAGGTGAGTATTTTTCTTCATCTAGCTATATTTATTATTCTAACATGTTGGTACTCGCATGCCTTACACCTTTTTTGATAGACAAATATTTTTCTTTGCCACCAATTAGGGAATATTGGAAGATAGACCATCAAATGGGTGGGTCGAGATAGGTCGGGTGTGGGTCATGTTGAATAGTCCAACTATTTTTTATCCATTTAATCATTTTTTTATTCATATTTATGTAATGTAAATCTAGTGATTCATATTTGATCTGACCCATACTCAACTCATATTGCCAAAAAAAAGGCACGGTCACACGTGGCCTCGACATTTCCTATGTCTCGCCGCGGCCTTGACATTTCGTATACTCCGCCGACCTAGATCTCAACCAACCCTTCGCCGCCCACACCAATGGCGTCCTACTCAACCTGACCCACAACATTTGGACCTGAATCTATGTGCCTTGCCCATAGCCCTCGCCTGATTAGAAGTTGTCGCTTGTTGTGTGTTACCATGGTGGTGATTCCCTATAGTGCTTCCCGACGAACTCATCACATCATTTTTTTGCTCCCTCTTGGTAACCAAGCTTTGACGCATCGTCGTCTTGTTAGAAATTTCCTATAATATGGGCTTATATTAATTAATTGATTTTCTATTTTAAATAATTTGGTTAATGGATATTTCAATATTTGTTAAACCCTAGCGTGATCTTATTGAATTGGATATTGTCATCTATTGATAATGGGTCTAGTTGAGTAGTAAGGTGTAAATAATTGTGTTTAACTAAATCTTGTAACGGGAAATGCCTAATTGATACACTATTGATTAGAGTTTGTTAGGTCCCCTCTCTAGCCTATATAAGAGTATGTTATACTTATCAGTTGTTTAATCTTACTGAAAGTTGCTATATTGAAATAGGTCATAAAGAGGAAGATCTGACATTCCAATAAATCTCTGATTATCAGAGTGATCTATTATTTTTTTCAAGTTAATGACTAAAATAAGTACGTTTTATACGGATGTGTTTATCAATTTCGATATTTTACAGTCATAGATGAATCCGATTGTCGCGACCTAATTTTCGCGGGTTCACCACCTAAAACTAGGTTAATGGATTACTAAGTCTTTAAGCTTAGCTCGGGCTCTCCTAAGCCCATACCAATTCGCGACTTAGGTTTGAATTTTTAACATGCAAATAATTTTCAATCAGGAGTCACCACTAATCTATTTTTGGTGGGTCGATTAGAAACTCAAGTAAAGTAACGGGAGATTTACTTTACTCTTACGAACCAGAGATTTATGAGTTCGGGGACTTGGTTACACTAGACTACCCTAGTGCCCTTTCGGTACCTTTTATTTCATTTTTCAAAAAATGTTTGGCAATTGAATTGATTTTAATTTAACTTCCTAACATGTGAGGTGATCATATATGTGCGCATACCACCAATTTAACACTTAAGAAAGCAATTAAATATTGCAAAACATACCTAGAAGCAACGAAAGCATCTGTATTGTTAAATCAGAATTCACATCAGCAACCATAGATATGATTTCTAATTAACACGTAATTTCAATTTTTGTTTTCACTTTATTAAATGAAAATCATGCGATGCATGCTAATAATCTAATATGACATGGTAGCATGACCTAAACTATATGACATGAAGAAATGCAATAATTAAATGCAATCTAAACGACCTAATTCTAATGACATGCAATGCGATGCAATGACATACAAAATTATTTAAACTAAGATGACATGCAGCATACAATTTAGTACGCGAGTTATATGTCATGCGACATTTATTAAATGACTTAGTCTAATGACGAGGAAGTTCTGATTAAATGAACCTAATAAAAACTAAATGACGTGCATTTGATATTTCTATTTAAAAATGCAAAAATGATCTAGCTAGATTAAAATTCTATCTAATTTAAACTAAGGATCAAGTCACATTAAATCCTAATTTAAACTAAGATATTATCTTAATCTAACATGCAATTGATCTAATATGCAATGACGTGCGGAGCATGCCCTAATTCTATATGACATATGCATGATATTTTTTCATCTTTTATTTTTTATTTAAAATTCAAAATTTAAAATTTCCACGTAATTAAACATGCAACTAAAATCCTAAATGAATGCATTTTTTTGTATTTTTTCGAACTAAAATCCCTATCCTAGCTATGTAAGATAACAAGAAATATTTTAAAACAAACTGAATCCTAATTCAAATATTTTTTAGATTTTTTTAGAGGTTTTTCAAAACAGTGCAATTACCAACTAAACAGATTTAAACTAATCAAGGCATCCAATCAAATAAATGATCAAAATAATCGAAAAAATAACATGTTGTCTCACGAGTCAAATTAACGATTATCCTAACCCTAATTATCACGACAAAGAGTTCAAAATAACCAAAAATCTGATCCGAATTCTTACAGATCAAATTAATAATTACATTGATTCAGCACTTAAAACACTATCAACAAACCCCAAAAATTAATATAATTAAAAAAATGATCCGACGTCTTACGGATCAAATTAGTAATTACAATAATTTTAGGGAAGACCCTATGGATAATGCCTACAAAATCCATAAAATAAAGATCACTCATGAACTTAAAAGAAATAAATAAAATAAAGTAAATAGAAAAAGAAAATAAAACTACCTAATTTCCCTTTCCTTTTCTTTTTTAATTTATTTATTTTTCTTTTCCTGTTTGTAACTGTGGGTCTCCAAGGTAGCAGGTCAATCGATCCGGCAAAGGGATCGCCGGCGAGGCAAGGCAGGTGGGCGTCGGGGCGAAGTTGGGTCGTGGTAGGAACAGCGGCACGGCGGTGGCTAAGCGTCGGGTCTCGGCGCGGTTCGGCAGCAGCATCGGCGGTGCACGGGTCTTCGGCTTCGAGTAGCAGTAGGCGGCGTTGGGCGGATCGATTACCGACGGAAAGCGGAGGAGGGCGTCGGGCTTTGCGAATGGCGAGGAACGGTGGTGAAGGAGTAAGCGCGTGGTGAGGCAGATCGGCAATGGTGCAGGCGTGGCGAAAGGGAGGCGCGGCTGGGCGGATCCGGCGCGACGGCAGCACTAGTGTGGCAGCGACGCGAAGGCTCTGCAAGTGGAGCTTCAGGTTGGAGTCGGGTCAGAGCAGAGGGCACAGAGCGGCTCCACGGGAGCAACGCCTCTCGATTACGGATTGCAAGTCGCCGAGTGGAGCGGTGAGGGTGGCGACGGACGCGACACAGCGTCAGGCGAGCGGCGCGGCGGAGAGGCAGGCGCGGGTGAGTGGGGCTCCGGTACGGTGGCGAGCTGCTGGGCGGTGGTTCGGTGGGCGACCAGCCAACGGGGAGGAAGCGTTGAAGAAGATGATGAATAATGCTAGGATTTCTCTTTTTTTCTCTTTTTTTGTTTTTCTTTCCTGTTGCACGTCTCTTCCTCTCTGCCCCTTCACTTTTTTGCATAAGCTTTTTGCTTTTTGACCTTTTCTCTTCTTTCCTTTCAACCTCCACGGATGGCTTCTCTCTTCTCTTTCACCTTTTACTTCTTTGTCTTCTTTTCCTTCGAACCGAGAGAAAAAACCCCTTCTTTTTTCACGAAGAGAAGCCCCCGCTTGATCTGAAGACTTGCCCTCTTTTATAGAGAAAAGACTCAAAATCGTTGAAGATTTCCTGATATCTACTCATCTTCTCAACAAAAAATGGCTCCAAAAATCAAATGGTTAATTTTTTTTTAAAAAATTTTGAAATGAGAATATATTTTCAACAACAAAGATTTTCAAAAACTGAATTTTATTTAATTTATTATTATTTTTAAAATATTAGGTGTCAACACCGATTTTTCTTGATTAATAAGTTGTTTATGTAAATAATTTTCTACATGTGGTATGAGAGTAAGTGATATATGAATGTAGAACCCAATTTTTATTTTTAATGAACAAAATTCGAAAAATTTTCTTTTAAAGCCGAATATGAGCTTTTGTTCTACATGTCGAGATCTTTCCAACTATATATAGTTTGTATAATTTTGTTGAGAACTAAGAGAGAATTTGAAATTTGAAATTCTAGAGTTTATACATTAAAAAGTTCTAGAATTTTCAAATTACTTGTAATTGATTGATATTCGTTGTAAATCAATACATGGGTTTTGTTATATATATATATATGTGTGTGTGTGTGTGTGTGTGTGTGTGTGTGTGTGTGTGTGTGTGTGTGTGTGTGTGTGTGTGTGTGTGTGTTTTAGCATCCTTTTGTTGCATTAAGATAAATTTTTAGGGCTTAAATTTAAGAAAACCGAATTTCAGCCATAGGAGGCTTAGATCCAAAATTTTGAAGCTTGTATGTGGAAGATTTACTCGTATTTTCTTCGTTTAATTCATTCTAGTAAATTGTATTAATGTTAGAAGCAAGAACCATGAAGAGATTTCATCAAAAATCAATTATTCTATGCTATTTTGGAGTTTCAGGTTGAAACCGGGTAGTGTGACCTGGTTTACAATTTTTTCGGGACCCGATTGGAGGTTGAAGAAGACCTCCAGCTAGGCCGGGCCTTATTAAGGGTGTAAGCCCATTATTATTATTTTTTATTTTGTTGCTAATTTTGGGCTCACGCCCAAAATGCTTTGAAAGGGTCTGTAGGTCGCGTGCACTTGTAGCCCAAAGTTAGTTTGTCGGGCCCAAGCAAGGAAATAGTTTGGTATATCTTGGTCCCCCGTAGGCCCAGCCTGTTTCTAAGCAGCGAAAAGAAGGTTTATGATTGTGCTGGGTTTGGGCCTCGCAGGTCTGACCCATGCCCATGGTTTGATTTAGGCTGC
This sequence comes from Eucalyptus leucophloia subsp. euroa, assembly GCA_017140325.1. Classification (NCBI taxonomy): domain Eukaryota; kingdom Viridiplantae; phylum Streptophyta; class Magnoliopsida; order Myrtales; family Myrtaceae; genus Eucalyptus; species Eucalyptus leucophloia. The sequence continues at coordinate 47,441,055 of CM029472.1, forward strand.
TCGCGGGTGTTGGGCCCCGTGGGAGGGTCCGAAGTATTAAAATAATAAAATAAATAAATAATATTAAAATAATATTAAAAATAGAATTTAAAAAAAATTGTGGCAAAAATTGTTGTTTGATAAATGCAACATGATATTGGGAAACACATGTTATAATGTCACGCCCGAACCCCAGTGCGCGCGCACATCCCACTACGGTCGATCAAATATGCGACATCCCAGGATACGTCGCCGACCCATTCATTTTATTACGCATGCGGAAGCGAAACAAATCCCCTGACAACATTTAACTTGGGATAGAAAAGCAGGCAACCAATCACAATACCAAACACTCATTTACAAACACATAGATTTAAATACAACTCTGGACTGTCTACAAAATAGACCAGCTCAACGAATGGGGAACTATCCTAAAACCAACTAGCAGGACACGTTCACCGATACTTCAGTCTCCACCTTTCCAGACTTAGGGCTTCGGGTCCTCCACGCCATCTAGGGACCTGAAATTTTAATCCCACAACCGGGATGAGACGATGTCTCAGCAAGTTCAACCCCCTAAACCCCTATTAGAAAGAAAATACGCCCCGGGTGGCCCAGCCACGTCACACAGAAAACTTACCTCGCCTCAGTTCCTCCCTGTAGGTTAGCACAATTCAAATCACCCAATCACAGATAGTAATAGGAACTCAAACAATTGGAACGCCATCACTTTCATATAAATCATAATCGTACTTAGCACGCATTCCAATTATTATTCACTACCACACAAGGGCATAGCCTACTCGTAGTTCGGCTATCTACTGGCATATAGCCAGGCATCGCCTCCCCCCATGGAGCGCGGCTTCGTCAGTACGTCGACGGCATTCTCGAAGGAGCATGGGCCCAGAATCAACTGCAACCCGCATCCACCACGTGGGCATCCCATATAGGGGCAAGTCCGGCTCAACAGCCCAGGACGATTCCTCTTAATTATCACACAGCCAAATCATACTCGGCCCCGGGACACTTTGCATTTAACTCAACGCTTCCACTTAAGATAGTGATCCCGACCATTTTTCTTCATATTAAAAATATTCCACAAATTACTCACGTGTGTGGGGACACGCTAATTTCGAATCAAAAAGCCAATATCTCACTTTTTCAAACCCCACTATTTAATATAATCATTAAAATCCAATTTTTGCATCAAAACCCGATATTTGGGTTCTTATGAATAAAATCCTTATTTATCCCAATCAACACTCAATTTGCCTTAATCAATCATCAAATTCAAATTCTAAATACAGAACAGTGATCGGCACAAAATTCTGAAAGTATAAGGTCCCGACGAAATTTTCGAATTTTAATAAATAATTAAATTTATTCCGAAAATCAATTAAATAATAATATTCATATTTTTCGCAATCCACATTCAATTTATAATATTCGACCATCAATTTCAAAATCCGAATACACAGCAGCAACCGACACGAAATTCTAAGAATTTAGGGTCCCGACAAAATTTTCGGAATTTAATAAATAATTAAATTTATTCCGAAAATAATTAAATAATAATATTTTAATAATTTCGAATAATAATATATTGTTAAATTATTAAATAATTTCGAGATATTTAAATAAATCAAAAGTAAATTCCTTTATGTCACATCAAGGTTTATATTAATATAAACCTTCATTTAGCCTTAAATTAAACTCACTTTAAGTTAATCAAGCACATTAATATAATCTACAGTTAAATAAATTAAACTAACCACCTAATAACACTTAACATAAACTAAACACACCTAAAGCATCATTAACCCTCTAAGCGAGGTTTAGTGAGTTAAACTCACCGGATTAGCAAGCCGAGCGGACCAAAACGACGGGGACGCCGAGGAGAACAACTTTCCTCAAAGCGGGCCAAGCATCCGGGCTCGGGAAGGCGGCCAAAACGGGCCAAACGTCTGCTGCATACCCATTTTTTTTTCAGCTGCTGTCCATGGCGGTTTGAGGCCGAGGAGGGGTAGATCCGGCGCCGGTTCGGGTTGGAAAGGGCGGAGGAGCTACAGCGGTGGCTGGCGGCGACGAACGGCGGTGCACGGCGGCGATGAACGAGCTCCGACAGCTCTTGCACGAGCTGAACAGTAGCTCGGGATGATGAGCTGGGCGAAGCGGGCGGAGCGGGGACACGAGCGGACCAACGAGCGGTGCACGGGCGGGCGCGGGGCGGACACACGGCGACGACGGCGACGGTGTGCGAGCGGGAGCGGACGACCATGGCTGCAGCTCCTTCTTCTCTGAAATTTTCTGGTCTTCGCACAGCAGCCATGGAGGAGAGAACCGACGGAAGAGAAAGGGGAAAGACGGAGGGCGACGACCAAGGCGGAGCGGCGACGACGGCTGCTGCTTCTTCTGGTCTTCGATCTCCATGGAACCGAGCAGCCGAAGAAGGAAGATGGGGTTCGGTCGTTGGAGGAGAGAGGGGAGGAAGAAGAGAGGGAGGAGATAGAAGGAAGGAGAGAGAAGGGGAGCCATTTCATTTTCTTTTCCCTTTTCTTTTTCTCTTTTTCCCTCATCCAATCAAGGTGGCCCACCATGACCTAGGATGACCTCATAATCCACTCACCCAATCTTCCACAACATCTTCCAATGGGTCCATTTTATTTTTCCGCCGGGGTCCAATTCTTGTGCATGAAATTCTTCAATTATAATCAATCCACTTCCAAATGAGTCCAAATTGAAGTCCATAAAATTAATCCAATGTTACCACACTTCAATTCACATCTTCACTTGTCCGTAGAACCAACTTATGTCCCAAAAGCGCGACCAAAAGCGGCCTACTAATTTCTCGAGCTAAAATAGCCATTCTTTGATTATTTTGCTGAAAAACTCGGCTTGCATGAAAAATCTTCCGAAGATTAATCAATGTTCCTAAAATGATTTGTGACACACCCAAACTTCCAATTTCTGAATTCGATCTCAATTTCACGGTTAATTTCACTTTGGCACGATACTAGCGCGGCCCAACTTATCGGGTAGCCTTTAGAAATTTTCATGCATTTGACCTATGGTTGATTATCTCAAGCCACAATGTACATCTTTGAAACATTGGCGACTTTCGGTTGTCGGGGTAATCTCAAGGTTTCAAATACGAACACAGGGTACCCAATCGATAGAAAAGTCGGTCCAAAGTGCCAATCAACAAGAATTGTGCGATCTGGTGGAATCACCAACACTCGATCACATGCCTCTGTCGAGTTGACCTATCTCCGATTTCTAATCGATTTTTAATTGTGCCGTAATGACCCTTGCAGATTAACTCGGTCGAAAGATCGCTTCCAGGTCAAATTCTTGAGTCTAATGCATTAGATTTTCTTAACGACTTCACCCGATAGATTAGTTTCCATATGAGTGGCCGACTCAAGGAAAAGAACTGTATGCGTGCCAACGAAATGCCCATCTCAAATTATTGAAAATAGAATAGGAAAATTGGGATGTCACAACTCTTCCTCTTATAAAAATTTCGTCCTCGAAATTTAAACCTTTACCAATTTTTAGACAAAAAGGTGGGGGTACAATCGCCTCATAAAATCTTCTCTTTCTCAGGTTGCTCCTTTTGAACCAATACTGCAAGATCACTGCTATCTTGCCCAAACCACTTCGAATTCAAAATAGTAAACACTTGCCCACTTAAAATTCCAAAGGTCTTCAACATAAAATCTGCGAAGCTAAACTGGCGATTCTGAGCAATCTCTAAACTGTCCCTAATCATTGCAACTGAATCACTGATTTCTGAACCAACTCTGGACCTGCGATTTTCTGATCTCTGATATCATCTCAACCGACTGAAATCCTGTACACTCTACTCTGCACTGATTAAAAAGAAACTATTTAACTGATCTGCTGAAACTGGGAACCTCTAGTCAAGAAATTATTGTATATATTAATTTGAAAAATAGCATGAAGATTAATTCCCAAGTTTTAAATATGGGGATGTATAATTGAAAAATATTCATCTGCCCAAAGGGGATAAATATTCAAAAATGGAAATATTGTGATTGAAAATATCAAAATTGAGTCCATGTTGGTCGATTATCTAACAAAAGGCTTACAACCCATTTTGTTTAAAGAACATGTAAAAAATATATATGTGTTTTTGATTCTTTTGATTTCTTTTGTTAGTAGGAGCTATAAAATTTTTATTTCTAGATATTTTGGTTATATGCAAACTGATAATACTTTTATCATGTATATTAAAACATTTATTTTTCAATGATCATTAATGTTGATTTTATTGTTATCTTTTCTCCTCTTGACTGAGAAATTGAAGTATAAAACAGTTTCTTTAAACAATTTTTAGTTAAAAATGATTGGATGTCACTGATTATGAGATCTTATGTTAGATTGTGATATAGTCGTGCAATTTCATATTGTTTACAAATTGCGTTAATGCAGTTTTATGTCATTGAGAAATTGCATTGAGGACTGATAAGAAATAGTGTATATTTCAATAACATGTTGACATTATTTCTTACTACATGACTAGGCCCATGATCCATGAAAATATAATGCTTATTATATGTGATTATGGAATGTCATGTGTTGTAGTATTTTTTTAACACATTGATCTCCATAGTCCTATATTGAGATTATATATGATTGGATTAGTTTTGAGATGCCGTTATTGAAATATTATTTTTGAAGCTGTGGCTACATAAAACAAAATTTTTAGTTATTAACTCAATAATGTCGTTTTCAATATAAAATATTTTTCAAAATAAAAATAAGTTAATTAATGTAGCTTAAGTGGGAGAATGTTAGAAATTTCATATAATATAGACTTACATTAATTAATTAATTTTCTATTTTAAATAATCGAGTTGATGAATATTCTAATGTTTGTTAAATCCTAGAGTGATCTTATTAAATTGGGTATTGGCATCTATTAATAACGGGCTTAGTTTAGCAGCAATGTGTATGCAATTGTGTTTAATTAAAGTTCGTAATGGAAAGGGTCCAGTTGACACGCTATTGATTAGGTTTTGTTAGGTCCATTCTCTAGCCTATATAAGGATATGTTATACCCATCAGTTGCTTTAATCCCATTAAAAGCTGTTATACTAAAATAGGTCATGGAGAGGAAGATCTGTTATTCCAATAGATTTCTGATTATTAGAGTGATCTATTTTTCTTCAAGTGAAGTAATGGCTTAAGCAGGTACGTTTTATTTCATCGTGCTTATCGATTTCGGTGTTTTATAGTCATATATGAATCCAATTTTTCTTGATTAATAAGTTGTTTATGTGAATAATTTTCTACACGTCTCCCCTAGTTATCGCCTTGGTCACTAGCTCCCGCACCCCACACCCTACAACGATATCGTGGAGGCCTTCTGCTAGGTCAAGAGGGCCAATGAGGACAAGCTTTGTAAAGGTATTGACACTAATCGAAGCGACCCGTAGTGCGATTGAGCATAATTAGGTATCAAAAAAATGAAGGCAAGAAGAAGATTGACACCTAAGGCTGGTCTCGATTAGAGACTGGTCAATCTAGAGAGAGAGTGGATAGACCACACCTTTTAAGACCAACTCACCTAATGAGGAAGATAATGGATCGACGTCAATCGAAGGAACAAGGGTGGGTGGCGGAGGCATGCTGTGGAGGAGAGTGACAGAAGCAACACGAAGGCAAACGGCGAAAGTTGGCGACGAAGTGCTAAGGTCAATTATATAAGTTGAGGAAGTTTTGTGTTAGGTCACCTACTTATTTTTAAAAGGGTCAAATTTGACCCATTTAAAATAGCATAAAACTTTTTGGACCCATTTTAATTAGGTCTTTATATATTTATAATCCACATGCAACCCACTTATACAAAAAATGAGTTGAAATATGGGTCATGGACCCATTTTGACACCTTTACTGCTTCGGAGGGCAAGCAAGTTCTCCCATCTCATGGCAAATCTCCCACCTGTTTCATTCCTTGAGTTTTTAATAACCTTCTCAAGTCTAAATCAAAAGTTCATGGACATATTGAAAGAAGATTACAAATTTAAAGACCAAAAGTGGACTTTTATACAAGTTGATAATGACAAAAAAAGAACCAATGAAAGCCAAATGTAATATATCCTTCACAAAATGAGCTCTACCTTCACCATCTCCCCGCCTCTCCTCCTCCGATTTAGCCCAAGTTCAGCTATTGGAATAATAGGATTGGGAGAGTGACTTGTACGTACATGAACTTAGTCACAAAATCAAGCAGAAATTTCTATTTTGCGCAAGCTTGAACAATGGGCATAACTTTGTTGATTCAGATTGGAATGACTTGATTCTCAAGCCAAAAGAACAAAGACTCAAAAATCTACAACTTTTGTGTTTTGAGTTTTATCATATGCACTGTTGGCTCGTTTAGTTTTGATGGAAATGAACAAAATAGGATTGGATAGAATGAAGAAGGATGAAACTTCAATGGTTACTCTTCTAGGCTTCCAAGGAAGTTGAAATGGCATCAATTCTTTGAGATAGACGGCTGCAACTCTTCAAGGATGCAGGCTTTAAAGCCCCGACTCTTCAAAGATGGAGTGAAAACTCTTTTAGGTTTTCAAGGGGGTTTATAGTTTTCAAGGTTCAAGGGAATTGCACAAAGAAAATTTTCATTAATCAAATTGTTTTGTCATTACAAAGATTTGATGATCTTTTATAGAAATACAAAAGAAGAGCAAGAGTCTAAAGTCAAGTCTAGGAACTATAAGTTACATAGAAACTATGAGCTATTAAAATTAAAAAAAAAAAAATACTTCCAATGCTTCTGCTTGTCCCAAAGTGCCATGATGTAAGCTTCGATGTTTGGAAAATGACTAAGTCTTTATGACAAAGTCAAAGATGTGACCTTGTCAATGAGAGCATTGTTAATCTTGAATAAATGTAAATCTTTTTGGTCGAATGAGTTGGTCTTGAATACGGGCTGTATCATTCTCTATTAATTTGCTCATCATCATCTCTCACATCAATGAAGCGGTACCCGTTTTAATTGACAGCTATCGCCCTGACACCAAACCCTTCCTTCCTAATTCCACCTACCAAAATAATATCAATGAACTCCTCTCATCACTTTCCTCTGCCGTCAATTTCGCCGGCAACAACGGTAGCAGCTGTGGTGGGTTCTCCAACGCCACTGCTGGCGAATGCCCACTAGACCAGGCCTATGGGATCTTCCTGCCATGGCAACATCGACGCCCCGACATGCAGCAACTGCGTAGTTACGCAGCAGAAGATATTGGCCGGCAATGCCTCGGAAAAAGAACCTCCGTCATCTGGTACGACGTATGCATGCCGAGGTACTCTAATCAGCCCATTTACTTGGTCATGGAAAACACCCCTGTGAAGGAGCAGGTGAACGGTTGGAACGTCACAGAGGTTCCATCTCGGTTATTTCAACTTTTGAATGAAACCATGGACGTTTTACTATACCAATCACACATGGATATTATTTATTGCACGCAAAAACAAGACTTTTTCTTTTTTTCTTTTATTTCCTTTCGAAGTTTGCTAAAAGGGTCCAGACAAAAAAAGATATGTTGTTTCCAACATCAAAACTGATTGTGGGATGGGAATTTGAAAATCAAAGTACTGTAGACTTTTCTGATGAAAATGGTTTTTAACATATTTTTTCTTTTTCTTACACTCCATGACAAAATGGAATCGTTGAAAGGAAAAGTCGTTATTTACAAGAAATGACCAAAACTCTTTTGATTAAAGCAAATTTTTGGTGGATTATAGAAATTGTGATGTTGTAACTAATTTGCTGGTTTATTATATATATATTGATAATGGGCTATAGGGAAAAATCAAAATAATGGCTCAAAGTTCTCTTATTTTATCAACTAAGGGTCTAAAGTGGCAATGTCAGTCTTAAATAAGGATATGTCCTCACCGATTGACGGAGGGCATTTTGTCTTTTATATTTTATTATTTCTTCCCTTTTTTTCATTTTTTATTTTTTCCGTAAATAATACAAACTAAAAGAAGAAAAAAAAACTAAAACTTATAAGAAAACAATTTCTTTTAAAAAAGACCCAGGCAGTCCCTATGGTTGATGGGGTCACCAGCCTTGGCAAGGGCTGCAGCCTCCCCCAACCTTGGGAGAGGGCCTTTTCTTGATTATGGCGAGGGCAATAGGCCCTTGCCTCTAGTTAGTAGGGTCACTTGCCCTTTGGCGACCCCGTTATCTATGGCCAACGACCCACTAGTGATGGGGCAATGGCCACAAGCGAAGGAGGGCTAGCAACCCTCCCCCTTGTTTTTTTTTTTTTAAGTTGTTGCGACCTCTTTTTTTTTCGGCGCCCGCAATCGGGTACGGGCGCCTAAGGGGGCTAATGGCTCGGCTGAATTTATTAAGCCCGGACTCTCCCAAGTCCACCAATTCACGACTTAATGGTTCAAGTTTTTAACCTGTAAATCAAATTTTAAATTGAAGTCGCCACTAATCGATTTGGGATAGGTTTATTAGAAACCCAAGTGAAGTATCGGGAGAAATACTCACTCCTACGCAACCAGAGAAATTAGTATCGGGACTTGATTACACTAGTTAATCACTAATGCCCTTTCGTACCTAATCTTGTTTAAACCCTGAGGTTTTTTGGATGTTCGAGGGATTTTCCATGCATTTTTGGGAGGAAAAACATTTTCTAGGTCTTTTTCTAATTTTTTGGATACAAAAGGGATTTTTTGGTATTTTTGGAAAAATACAAGTCTTTTTGGCTTTTTCTAAATTTTTTTGGCTTTTTCATGAATTTTTTGGCCTTTTTGGATTTTTGGCACTTTTTGGAAAATATGGAATATTTTTGATTTTTTTGATTTTTTAGAAAATAAAAATATATTTTTTAAAATATTTTTTTGACATTTTTGGAAAATAAATTATTTTTTATTTTTCTCGATTTTTTTGGAAAATAAAACATTTTTTAACATTTTTTTTAAATATTTTTTGAAAATAAAACATTTTTTGATTTTTGATTTTTGAAATAAAATATTATTTATTTATTTATTTTAAATATTATTTTATATTAAAATAATATAAAAACTGACCCGAGTCGGATCCGCGGGTTGGGTCCGACCCGGGCCATCGATCCGAATGAGGACGGGCCCGACTCGGATTTTTCCACCTTTTTTTTTTTTTTTTTTTTTTCTTGAAAACGACGCCGTGGCCGGGTGTTTGGGGGCACCCGGCCCGGAAACCCGGATCCAGCTCACTCCATGACCCGGTTCGCTGACCCGCTCCCGTGAAACCCTACCCGGATCCGACCTCGCCGCCCGGACTCGATTTCAGCCCGGCCTCATAACACGAAACCCTACCCGGTTCGTGGCCCGGGTCCGATCCGATGACCCGAGGCCACGACCCGGAAAATCGGGAACCCTAAGGTTCCCGATTTGGGCGCCGGGGGAGGGGAAGGCTAGGCGTCGCAACGGCGACGGCGACGACGATGGTGACAGCAGCAGCGAAGACCGGACAATGGGGGGGCGATGGTGATGGTGGGGCGGCCGCTCGTTACCCGTCCCGAACGGTAGCTTGCACGGCAAACGGCGGCAACGACGGCGGGGGTGCTCGAACTCTCCTCTCTCTCCCTCTCCGGCCGAGAGCCTTCGGATCCGGGCTTGCTCGACTTCGGCTCCCCTTCGAAGTCTCTCGGCAGAAGCTCGAAGCCTTGCGGCCTTCGATCGTTCTCGGCGTCTCGGTCTCGTTCTTCGTCGGGGATGGAGGGCCTATTTATAGGCACGGAAGGGGCCGGTCGGCGAGGCTTCGACCCACCGGTTGGACCGTCCCATCCGCCATCATCGCCTCCTCCGGTCACGTCCCGTCAACGCCAATCGCTGCTCCTCGCTCCGCACGCGATCGCCGTCCGTCCACCCCTTCTCTCCGCCACGCCCTCGCGCGTGCGCGGGCGAGGCGCGAGGAAGAAGAAGATGCGGTGGGGCCGGGCTTGGCGGAAATGGGCTGAGAGCCCATGGGGGGGCTGCTCCTCTTTTTGCTTTTTTTTTCATTTGCTTTGTTTTTTTGTTTATTATCCAAAAATTAGACAAAATAAAATAATAATAAAATAAAGCCTAATTTTAGGCGTCAACAAAAGTTTTAGTTTTTTTTAGTTTTTCTTTGGTGAAAAAAAACAGAAAAAGGAAAAAAAATGAAGGAAAATAAGCAAAAAAAGTAAATGGTGAAAATTTCCTTAATTGGCCGGCAATGTCATATCCTTCTTTAAAATTAATATGGCCATTTCAGAACTTTATTTGAAATAATATCCACTTTAGGCTTTTAATTGAGAAAATACAGACATTTTAGGCTCCTATTTGAGATAATGTTCACTTCAAGTATTTATTTGAGAAATTGAAGGTATTTCGAGCCCTTATTTAGAATTTTCCTTAGGCTATAAGTTGTGTTTGAGGTTGGGTCCTTCATATCAAAGGATGACCGTGTCTACCCTTACATTTGTTGGTTTTGGGGTGTGACAATTTTATTCGTGGACATAGGTCAAACCAATCAAAATATGTAAATCTGATGTCTCGTTTATTTTCTTATTTTAAGTTAAATCGTTTGCTCTTCGCAACACTTTCTTTCTAGATCCGTCTTCGTCCCGGATACCATTCCTTGTACTCACTTGACCAAATGTTTATTTAGCGATCCCATAAAAGTCCACGTGGGATATCAACTGTCCCAGCTTGTAACTAGTTGGGTCGAACTTACAGGTGAAGGGCACCATCATATTCGGCCACGAGAACTTTCCGAGATATACCCAAGAAGATTGTCCAAGTTGATGCTGTTGACCTTGAGGAGTGGTACTTAGGGGAGGTACTTGAGTAGAAAAATAATGTAAGATCAAGAATTTGATTAGATAAATCAAAAGTTGATGGACATTATTGAAAGAAACATAAAAATTTAAGGATCAAAAGTTGACTTTTATACAAGCTTATAATGACTAAAAAGAAGAACCAACAGAAGCCAAATGTAATATACACATCGCAACATGAGCTCTACCTTTACCATCTCGCTCCCTCTTCTCTTCTCCATCAATTTACTCATCGGCATCTCTCACATCAGTGAAGCGGCACCTGTTTGGGTCGACAACTATTGCCCTGACACCAAACCCTTCCTTCCTAATTCTACCTACCAAAATAACCTCAATGGACTCCTCTCATCACTTTCCTCTGCCGCCGATTCCGCCGGCAACAGCGGCAGCAGCAGTGGCTGGTTCTCCAATGCCACCGCTGGCGAATACCCACCAGACCAGACCTACGGGATCTTCCTCTGCCGTGGCGACGTCGACGCCCCGACATGCAGCAAATGCGTAGCCACCGCAGCCCAAGACATTGGCTGGCGATGCCCCGGCAAAAGAATCTCCATCATCTGGTACGACATATGCATGCTAAGGTACTCGGATCAGCCCATTTACTCGATCATGCAAACAGATCCTTTTAAGAGGCTCGAAAGCGGTTGGAACGTCACAGAGGACCCATCTCGGTTCTTTCAACTCCTGAATGAAACCATGGACGATGTACTGCGGACGGCCCCGAGCAGTGGATCGGGGAAGCAAATGGCTGCTGCAAAGGCTGAGCTCGTGGGCTCGCAACAGCTGTACACGTTCGCGGAGTGCACACCCGACTTGACCGCATCGGACTGCGGCACATGCCTTCGGTCGGCGATAGCACGTCTCCTCCGGAAACGACAGGAGGAAACGTATTGACTCCGAGCTGCAACGTGAGGTTTGAGACGTACTCCTTTTACAACCTCGACTCGGTGACTGTGGTCACGGTGGCAGCGCCACCACCGGTCCGGGATCTTTCTGCTCCTGTTCCGGTGACTGAACCTAAAGGTACCTTGTTTTGTTTTCTTTCGCTTTTTTATTATTATTTCCCGCTCTGTCCAGCAATATTAGAATTTTATTTTTTGTCGAACAGCAATATTAGAAATTAAATATCTGTTTCTTTCTTGGGAATAAGCCAAATTTCTTATACAACTGGTGTTTGATCATTGGAATGTGTACCGCAGCTGAGTTTCCGCGATAATACAAATCTCGATGAATGTAATCATAGTCATTCAACGCGTAAATCTTCTCACGATGTTGAGGGGACCACGAGGGACTGGCAAGGGATTCCACTTTTGACTTGCAAAAGCCCTTTTTAAAGTGGTTTTTGAACTCATTCTAAATAGAACGGAGGGGAAATTAGAACTCATTAGTAAAGTAATTTACAAAGTAATTTTTGGACTCACATTTGATACTTACATGTGATCTACTTATTTAGATACTTATATTACATTATTTACTTAATAAATGTTGTAAGTTTTTTTTCTGTAAATATATACTGCTTGAATTTATTCTGTTAAATCAAACTGTTTACAAGTTCAGTTACCATAAAACTGGCAAATCATTTCTATGTTGTAAACCAATTATACCCAGCAATAAATCAATTTGTCTTTGATTATTATCCATTTGATGCATTCATATTGGACTTAGAAGGATATAAATCAGTGTATCTTTATTCAGAACCAAAGAAACACTTCTCTCCCTTGGAAAATATCTGCAAAACATACGAAAGCTATCACCACAACTGAAAGTATGATCCTCCATATGCTGGAAGAAGCAATAAATCCACATTGATAATCACTGCCATTGCAGTTCCCGTTGGCGTACTTGTAGTGTTTCTCTCTCTTGCTTCTTGTTTCGTTCGGAGGAAGGGACCAGGACCCATGAGCTCGTCCAAGAAGAAGCCGGTAGTTGACTAAGTTCTTGTTGAAAACATTGTGTCCGCGGCCTGGAAAAGTTATGTGCCTTCATTGAAATGACCAGTCTCGTGTTGTTTCGTCATGTAGGCATGAATAAAACTACAAACGAGGAACCCTCGCAATATGATTTAGCTACAATACAAGCTGCTACAAACAATTTCTCTCGTCAAAACAAGTTGGGTGAAGGTGGATTTGGTGAAGTTTTTCAGGTATTATTAGTTTTGATATATCATGAACTGCTTATGTTTAGTTAAAAGACTATCAAAATATTTGAAAACAACTGAAACAATCATTTCAGGGGAGGCTTCCTAATGAGCAAGATATAGCTGTGAAGAGGTTATCTTGGAGCTCAAGACAAGGTGCTGAAGAATTTAAGAATGAAATTACGGTTGTAGCAAAGCTTCAACATCGAAATCTCGTGAGGCTACTCGGATATTGTTTGGAGGGAGAAGAAAAGCTACTTGTTTATGAATTTGTGCCTAACAAAAGTTTGGACTACTTTTTGTATGGTAAGTTTAAGTTGAGTATGTAACTGTCTTCTCTAATATGTCATCCTCTTACTCATTATGTGATGAAATTGCATTTGAAAATAGGTATCTGATCAATTACTAAATTACAAGATGGCTCTCTAATTGTGTAGATCTTGAGAAAAGTATGCAATTGGATTGGTTAAAACATTATAGGATAGCATGTGGAATAGCTCGAGGAATGCACTATCTACATGAAGATTCCGACTTCGGATTATTCATCGTGACCTGAAAGCAAGCAATATCTTGTTAGACAATGATTGGAACCCAAAGATTTCAGATTTTGGCACGGCTAGGATCTTTGGAGTTGATCAAACTCATGTAAGCACTAATAAAATCGCAGGGACTCTGTAAGTTTCAAATTCTCGTTACATTGGCTGATCATTTGGTCATGTCAAGAGATGTGCTCTTGTTAGAGCACACTTAGATTAAATTGTTGCATCCTCTATTTTAGGCACTTGTGTGTTGCAATCAATGTGGCTTTTCATTTGTAGGGGTTATATGCCTCCGGAGTATGTAAGGAATGGGAAATTCTCTATTAAATCTGATGTCTATAGTTTTGGTGTCCTACTTCTAGAGATCATCACTGGAAAGAAGAATGATCATTTCTGCCAATCAGATGGGGGCAAAGGTCTGGCTAGCTATGTAAGTTGCCTATACTATTGTCACTAACTAGATTATTGATGCAAATGTCACACTGCACTCTTTGATATTTCGACCGAGTCAGGCTGAACTTTGGTATAGGAAGTACATGTCCGCTTTGCCCCCTCCAAACTAACATGACTTCAGCATGGTGAATATGGTTAACATAACTTGTGTAATACTAATTATATGCTCCATTGAATTAATGCTACAATTTACCAAGGGTGTTTTCTTTCCAATGGATTGTAAACAGGCATGGAGAAACTGGAGAGACGAGACACCATTGGAAGTTTTGGATCCGGCCATCCTAGACTTGCGTTCAAGAGATGAAGTGCCGAGGTGCCTACACATCAGCTTACTTTGTGTTCAGGAAGATACGGTAGATAGACCCACCATGGCGACAGTGCTTCACATGCTCAACAGCAAGCCTGTCACTATGCCGCAACCTCAACGTCCGGCCTTCTTCCTCAAAGCACAGACCAATCCATTAGTAGATCAACACAGCAATCGGTCAACGGAGTGACAATTACGGAATCATACCCCCGATGATACAGGTAATTGTTTTATGTGATAGCTTTGCAGGCCTTGATATAATTGGCCTTCCGTGGATACCATTAGTGAACAATGAGCAACGTCTGTTTACTGGAGATCCTATGTATGTATGACTTCCATTTCTCAACTTTGTGCTTTCATCATTAAGTCAGCAGTCCCTTTAGTTGCTCAATTGCCGCTTAGCCCAGTGCTTATGATAATGCGCTATAGAACCTTCAACATGCCAAGGGACCAAGCATGGCATAGGTAGCGGCATAGGAATTGACTTTGGTGTCAGCAACTGACAGAGCCTAACTCAGAGTTGGCAGAGGTTTTCCAACAAGATAGGAGATCTCATAAGGATGATGATAGGAGATCTCGGAAGGAGAAATATTATAAGCTTTGAATGGAAGCACTGATTAATCAACGCACTAGCTCTAACTATCCTAAGATAGCAAAATTTCTGCAACCTACATGAATGGTGTTACTGTTATGACTGCCCCGCTATTCACATTATCAAATCAATTTTTTTTTAAATAAAAAAAAATGCATTATTACTAAGACTCCATTTGTTTTGTGAAAAATGAATAATTTAGAAAATATTTTCTTAAAAATGATTGCTTGTATTGATTACAAAAATGGATGAACAAAAAATGCTTTCACAATCTGAAAATATTTTAGCAATGAAAACATTTTTCATTTATTTCAAACAATACCGGCAAACATTTCCAATAAAATATTTTTTGAATCATTCACTTTTCATAAGACAAACGGAGCCTAATAGAAGGGAAAAGTGCAAAAAAAGTTATAAACCTGTTGCATTTGTACTAATTTAGTTATGAACCTTTCAATTAGACCAACTTAATCCTAAACCTTTTGCTATTGGCATCAATTCAATTAATCTGGCTAATTTTGGTTAGGCGGCGCTGATGTAGACGACAACCGCAGTTGAACGCTGATATGGCAATTTTTAAATGATTTTTTTTTATTTTTTATTTTTTAAAAATTTTTTATTTTTCTTTTTCCTCCTTTGACTTTCCTCACAGTGGCCGGCGAGGGTTGTAGCCCTTACCTAGCCTTGCCTAAGGCCAAAGCGAGATCTGGGCGAAGCCACCTTGCCCGCGGTCCCGGACGAGGCTAGTCAAGGGTCGTGACTCTTGCCAATGGCTGGCAAAGGCTTCACGGCCCTCAACTCCATTGTGAGGAAAGTACAAGGAGGAAGAAGAAGGAAAAGAAAAGGAAAAAGAAAAGAAAAAATTAATAAAAAATTCAAAAAAAAAAAAAAAAATTTAAAAATTGCCATATCAGCGTCCGATCACCAACCGACATCCACGTTAGAGCTAGCCAGCTAAAATTGGCCAGATGGACTAAATCGATACCAATGTGAAAATGTTTATTATTAAATGTATTTAATGAAATGTTTAGGACTGAATTGGCGCCAATATAATAGGTTTATAACTTTTTTGGTTTTTCCCCCTAATAAAACATTATATAAATTAGTTTATTTTTTCACCTTTTGGCTAAAAACCGGACTCTAAGCCCAAACAATTACTTATATGACATAATCTTGGCCCAAATATGCCTAGATGGTCATTTGATTATGAAGGCATGAAATTCAAATGTGGGCTGCTAACTTCGAGTGGCCTAAAT
The DNA here is from genome assembly GCA_017140325.1 of Eucalyptus leucophloia subsp. euroa. Lineage (NCBI taxonomy): Eukaryota > Viridiplantae > Streptophyta > Magnoliopsida > Myrtales > Myrtaceae > Eucalyptus > Eucalyptus leucophloia. Next base: position 47,457,153 of record CM029472.1, read on the forward strand.
AAAACAGGAGGAGCAAAAACTGTGTTGTTTCCGCATGAAATAAAGATGAATGAGAAGCTCGGTTAGCTATTCGTCTTTCCGTGACATGGCTTAACTATGAAATGTTTTATAAATTCTAAAAGATCACAATAAATTTATTATCGAAAACTTGTAATAGTTTGAGTAGCTTCTTAATTTTTCTTCAATAAAGTGAAGATTGCTTAAGTTGTAAGAAAGTTTGTTGGTAGCAAATGGCTGTTATCGTTGCTTATAGATTCGAAAGTACCAGTGGACAAAACAAGAATGTCGCTACATGTCACAAATTATTGCAAGGAAACATAGGACACGACTTTTGTCATTCCATGTGGAAAATTATTGAATGAAATCTGTGTAGGACGAGATTATTGTGAGTACATGATAGCGTCACAAGGAAAATTCTGTGTTTTTAAAAATTAGTTAGAGCGAAACGTGAGTTAAAAGCCCGAAAGAGATTCGCCTTACTTATCACCGAGTGCAAGTAATATCTTGCTTGTGCTACCCATTTTGGCTTTAGCTCGCATCTTATATGACTTATGGGGATTAGACACTATTTCAGGAAAAAAGAGAAAAGTAGTGGGCTGTGGTCCATCTATTTTATAAAGCTTTGTTGAAACAGACCTATTCACCTTACCGATATTGCATAGTGCGAGGATCCAATTGCAACATGGTATACTGCCTTTTATGATATTAGAAGTTTGGGCCATGTTGTTGATGAATCTCTTACCAGTTCTCTCCACCGTTTTTCTCTCTTCCTCCTTCGCTCCCTTCAAGCTTCTCTTCTCCTCCAAAACCAGTGAGCACGAGCATGGAGCGTCTTCTCTTCCTCCACCCTTCTCTGGTTCTTCTTCTCTTTTCTTCTTCAGTGAAACTCTCTGCCGCTCTTCCTCTTCCTCAATGGCCAAAGTTTGCTCTCCTTCCTACTCTTTCTGGTTCTCTCGTCCCTCGCGAAAATTAGCCTGCCGTTGTCATGCCTGCCTCGCCCTCTCAATGAACGTCCAGCACGCGCTTCCCCATCGGAATCTTGCTGTTGGGCGTCCTTATCCCTCACGCCAGGCCAGCAATTCTAGAAGGTGCCTAAATTAGCTCTCGTCACTCGCGGTTTCGTCCACGGGCACCCTCACAGAGGCTGTTCACCGGCGCGCTTTCTTCTTGGGCTTGGCCACCGCGTCTCCCTTGTCCTCTCTTTGGACTTGCATAAAAGAAAGCTGATGGATTTAAGGCTGGGCTTTTGCTTCCTTTTTTAATCTCTAGTGGGCTTTGAACATGTGGAAGAAATGGACTGGAAAAGGGATAAAGAGGAAAAATTGTTTAAAGCTCACAGCGCATTGTATTTTTTGTGATTCGATTTTAAAAACTTTTTAATTTTGTCGATTAGTCTGTAGATTATCGCTTATCAATTGAGTGGTTGTGGAATTTTAGTTTGAAATTAGTATAACGTGGATGGTGTGTAGTGATAATTTTAAGCATTTATTTTTATTAATTTTTTTAACATTTTATATATTTTCCTTTTCTTCATTTTTTTTTTTAATTTTCTTATAGGGTGTGGCAAGAAGGCTAGTGAGGCGAGGGTTGATGACCCTCACTAGACAAAAACAGAGCATCGTGGCCTTGTCGAGAAAGGGAGGGCACATGAGCCTCACCCAGCACAGGTGAGAGCTGCGTGCCCTTGCCTAGGACTAGCAAGGGTCAGTTAGTCACTCTCGCTGACCTTTTCTTCAACCCTAAAAAGAAAATAATAAAAAAAAGAAAAAAGCATAAAAAAAATTCAAAAATTATTAAAATATCATTAAACATTGTTTAAAATTATCACGTTAGCATCAACCGTCCAAGTTAGTAATTTCTAATCGAATTCTTAATTTCTAATTGAATTCTTGATCTTACATTATTTTTCTATTCAAGCCACTCCCTTTAGTAGCGATGCTCAGGGTCAACGGAGTCAACTTGGACAATCTTCTTAGCCGTATTTCTCTGAAAGTTCTTGTGGCCAAATATGACGGATGCTTTTCACACGCAAGTTGATCTCAACTAGTCACGAGCTGATACAGTTGATATCATACATCGGCTTTTATGGGATCATCGCAAGATAAACATTTGGTCAAGGGAGCAGACAAAATGATTGTTGCACCTAAATTTTTGTCGACGCACTTGACCAAATATTTATCTTGCGATGGCCCCATAAAAGTCGACGTATGATATCAACTGTATCAGCTCGTGAATAGTTGAGATGAACTTGCGTATGAAAAACACCCGTCATATTTACAGCCACAAATAAAGTT